>JARYGA010014232.1:0-48719 GCA_030545235.1 Helianthus tuberosus | reverse complement strand
AACTTATAATCAAGACTAGTTATCACTCAGATAACGTACACGTAAGTTATATCAGAACGCAAAGCGTGACAGGGGACTTGAACAAAGAAAAAGGCTTTTGAAATTACGAGTTGTCACATCATCCCCAACTTGAAAGAAATTTCGTCCCGAAATTTGGCAAGTAATCCAAAACAGCAAGATGTTAACTTAGGATGACTTTGGATTTTCCGCGGGTACCACATCATCCCCAACTTGAAAGGGAATTTCGTCCCGAAATTCACCTGATGATAGCCCAAGTTGGTTCAACCACCTGAACAATTGAGGATACTAGAGCTTCATCTGATCTTTGCGTTCCCACGTGAACTCTGGTCCACGTCTTGAGTTCCAACAAACTCTCCTGGTTGGAATTCGAGGTCTATGATTTGAGTAGATTCCTCAACAACTGCTACTTGTCATTAACTCTAATAAGGGTATCACAAGCGTTTCATCAGACAAACACTGCCTTAGATTCAAGACGTCATGTACGTTATTCAATTCGCCGGGTAACTTGAGTTTGTAAGCGACGTGACCGCTTCTTTCCATAATTCTGAATAACTCAACGTAACGTAAATTAAGCTTGCCACGCTCCCCAAGCGTACCACACCCTCCCATGGCGAGATTTTCAACCTGAAACGGTCGTCTAAAGCGAGCTCCCAGCGTTTCCTAAGCTTATCAACTTCCCTGACGGCCACTCGCGTCCGCCAAAGGATTTCCAATCCAAACAATCTTCTCAAGAGTTTTGAATACAAGTCCAGGACCTGCGATTAGGTTGTCATCCATCATAATCCAACAAGGAGATTAGCGTTACTGTCCATGCAATGTCTCAAACAGAGCTGTCTGAATACTAGAATGGTGACTGCTACGGTAGAACACAGCCAAAGATACGTGTGCTTCCAATTTTTCACTAAATGAGTCCACACACATGCTCGCAACATGTCTTCGAGTGTCGGGATGGTTCGCTTACTCTGTCCGCCTGTCCCATGGTGATAAGCAATGCTCAAGTCTAGACATGAACCAAGAGTGTTGTGTAGTGCCTATCATAAATTAGGTATATGTCACAACCAAAGGTAACAGGAGTCGGCACCTCGCGCCTAAAAGCCGCCTCTCTCAGAGTTACAGTCACAACTGTGAAGACTCACCGGTTTCCTTGATTGCAAGAAAGCGTGCTAGAAAAGTGAGACAGTCTACGATCACTCAGGTGATATTGTTTCCGTTTTCGAGTTGTAAGTAGACTAGTGCCAGAATCCACGGTAGACCGTTCTCATTTTCATATGGGTGTTTCTGGTTGCTGATACTTTACCTTGACTTTCTGACTAGTCAAACATCATTCCCATGCGTAGCTAGGTGGGCCTTCATGCCCGATTACCAGAGCAAGGCTTATAAATCCTAATGCCTCTCACCAAAACTCAGACGACTAGAATATCGAGGCCGGGGTGCTTTGCTCAACACAAATTTCCTACAGTTACTATATAATGAGATCCACATTCGTTCCATGAGGTAGCGAATATCGCCCGGCCTGCCAAGGTTGCTTCTCCATGCCCCGCATGGATTCAACTTGAAAATTCCCTCCCTTCGGTTCTCCAGATTGAACGGAGCGAGTCTGATCAAGTAAGTTAGAGTCGATAGTGAGCTACAAAGCTCATACACGTTCAAGTTCCACAGTCGTAATCCTCCCAAAAGTTCCATCCAACGATGCCATTTACTGATTTAGTTCTTTCGAAACCAGGGCACACGGGAGGCCCTTGTGATCGGTCTAAGTAACGCATTCGGTACCGTACAAGTAATGCCTCCAAGTAAGTCCAAAGACCACGGTTTCCACCACCGGTTGTGTGTCGTGCAGTTCCTCTTTGTAACTCCATTACGTAAGTCATCACTCTCTCGTGTTGCGTCGACGTGTAACTGGGACTCTGATTCGAACCATAATGATATACCACTGAATCACCCACACCCTTGGGTAAAGACGATGCTCAGTGCATTGTAGAGTTGGGATTCGAAAGCTGAAAAGACGTCCTCCTGTTCTGTCTTTCACGAACACAGCACCCGGCTGTGCTAAAGAGATTTAAGTTACGCGACCTTCGGAAATCTTGTGATTAATCTGTGATAGTATCATGCGGGACCAAGAAATTGTTGTATCCTTGATGGACTCTTTGGTGTCGATCAGTTCCCAACCAAAACGGGCCTTAGCGAGATCCACGTGCCTTCCCACTTCTTTGATTATATGACCCCAAAGGGTTACCTCTCGTATTCAGAAGTTACATTTATTAAGACTTCGCGCGGTGTGGCTCCTCCCTCAGAAGCTCTCAAATAAGATACAAAGTTGTCCATGATGCTCTTTTCTCCTGGAAAGGATTCAAAACGTCACCCCATAGCATGGTCGGTTCACGTGGTCTATAAAGCTGCTGGCATGCTAATTACCTCAATGGTCACGGGATACAAAGTCGTATGGCCGAATTGCGTCTGATAAGCCACTGTAAGAACATTCTCCCTTTGGACTTGCATCTGCTGATAGTTTGCTCGTATATCAATCCTCGAATGAAAGTTCGTCCCTTGCAACTAGTCGACAGGTTGTCAATATGTGGTCGAGGCAAACTGTTCCCAACTGTCGCCTTGATGAGTTCTCGATAGTCATTACCCGCACAAAAAGGCTTATCTTCACGAATGAAACTGGGGCTCCCCAAAGCGAAAACTAGGTTCCTGTCCAACAGTTCCCGTAGTAGCTTATACAGTTCTTGCAACCCTCCCGGTGCAAGACGGTAAGAGTACGAGTACTCGGAGCTGCCTCTGTCATGAGATCAACTGAGATTCCGACTAACAGTTGTGGTAGTAAACCTGAAAGTTCCTTGAATAACACACTGAGATGAGTTACAACAATTGGTGGATCCCCGATCCTATTTTCCTTAGCCTTATCATCAGAAACGGTTGCTAATATAGCGGGGTCATCCCTCCGTATATACTTCTGGGCCCTCATAGCCAAAATGGTGCTAGCCCTTGCACTAGTATAACGCTTCAGAATAAATAACAACTCACCACACAAAATTTTCTCCCCACTGGGTACATTCGCGTGAGTTCTGGATAACCCGTCCACACTAACTACTGCATTGTAGCCAACAAGGACAGTAGAAAGAAGATCGGTGTCGAATACCTGTCCCACAAGGTCGAGTTTGCATTCCAACTAACATATGCGATTTCATCTGACTTGCCATCTGCCGATTCCACAGCAGGTTCGGTTTCAAGGAGCATCAGGGTTAAGCAAAGCAGTGACGAAGTGATTAGTTACTGAGAACGTGTAGGCCACCATGTTGCTATAATCCTGGCGTCGCCCATGCCAATCCTAAATGTCCTTCGCGAGTACCATATCCGGTGTTGTTGCTACTGCTACTAGTGTTCCCGAAACTATCATTGCTCCTTGGGTTGTTGGCGTCTTGCCTTAACATCGGCCATTCCCTGTTGAAGCCACCATCATTTCCATACCTAAAGTCAAGATTTGCGAGTACCTTGCTGTCACCGTGACTGTTGCTTCTAATGCTGTTGCTCGAAATGGAGCCCTGCGATCTTTCACCAGCAATGTCCATCTCTTCACACTCCGTGCCACGTTCCAAGGCGCTACTCATTGTGCTAGCAGTTACACATTCCACATCATGGTCAATTGTCATCGTTTATTAAACACTACACGGTTTTCTGCGAGAGTGTTGCAGAAGTGATCGCACCTCTGGATTTAATGAGACAAATCTTTGAGTTCCACCATACGATGAGAAGTGAGAAAAGGTTAATCATTGATGTTGCAACACCCAACTCAGGGACGTTTGTACCAACATCTAACATTCTACACGGTTCGCTAGGCATTCAGATGGGTGTTCGGGGAATACTCGATAGCATCGAGATTCGAAAGGATTCAGAGAGAGGTGAAAAGGTCACATTCGAGTAGAAGATGATCACTGTTATGACTCCTATAAATTTATTACGTTTCACACTAATCAACTAACAGAGCGGAACCCCTTCTTCACTTGTTAAGCCTCACTGGGACTCACATGCACCCCACATTATTATTATGTGTGCACCCACAATAATATTATGATTTGCATGTTCATCTCAGCTCCTCCTAACTCATGTCGAATGGTTCCTCAAACTCGAGTAGCACCAAAGAGCATCACAAAATGTGAGACACGGGTGTTTAGGGAAATACCACCCTATCAGTCATATAACACGTGCAAGTAATACGTAAATTCATACTGTTGTGTTAAATGTGCAATCACATGTAATATCATATGTAAGTGTTCACTAGTTACGCAGTATAATGAGTACACGAGAGACAAACCTTGCAATCTGGAGTTGAGTGTCATGGTCGTATTCTTTGTTGTCAAAATTGTTCGGTTATAGTCTGGTTTTATAAAACTTTTTAAAACCAAGTTCACTATAACCAGTGGCTCTGATACCAAACTGTCACACCCCCAAAATACCACTTGCGGAAACACCGTGGGACGTGTGACGTACCAGGATCTTAGCCACCAATCACATTGAACTCATAAATATATTTAAATAAAACTTACATTCATTATCATAAAGTGATACAAACGTTAAGTGTAATTCATCGTATACAGTGGAAGCATAAATCATTTGTTAAGCGTTTCATAAACCACATGTACAAAACCGTTAGTCTCGTCTTGCGATTCCAAGTATCCCGACCCATGACCACTCCAGCATCCCAGACAGCAAGTTCCAAATGATATAAACCTACAGACCTGCAAGCATGCAGACAAGTGTGTCAGACGACGCTGGTGAGTTCAAAGTTTTGTTAACGTGTTTAGATACCAGTTACCAGATTAAAACGTTTCACAGATTTGATGATTTGATTTGATGTTGTTATTAACTCGATTACCGTATGTGGCTACTAGATGTGAATGCCCAACCCCAATGCCTCTATCTAGGCATTGGTCAAGTGGTCAAGGTAATTAGTTCAACTAACAACCTCGAGTAGATGTAAGGGGTCTTATATATACACGATGTGAATGCCCAACCCCAATGCCTCTATCTAGGAATTGGTCAAGTGGTCAAGGTAATTAGTTCACGCCCATCCTTTCGGCACGGTGTGAGGGTGCCAATCCTAATAGCGCTATCAACTAAATACCTCGTTGCCTTACCGGCAACACGGTAGATATAGGGGGTCTTACATAATAGAAACTAAGTAATAACAAACATCCCATTAACCTGCATTCCTCCCTGGAACGTTACCCGATATCCCTTCCCGGGATGCATGCTTGGAAAAGAGCAGTGAACTCACCTTAGATTTGCTCGGTATTTAACAAGTTACCCGTTCCAGTTAATCAACCAACCCTACCGCAGTTAACAATGTTATTAGTTTCGTAACAGACATATTCATGTATTCGTCATACACGTTTCACAAGTTGCATACAAGCAAAACATACTTTGTTATGCAGTTCGTAACAGGAATTCATACAACGATCCATATTATTTAGCAGGTATTTGCATCATATGCAAGTTCATGTTTCACGAATCACATAACAGTTAGATTTAGTGCAGACATTCATGCATTCAACAATTACCCTATAATGTAAGTTATCCGTTTGTACAGGTTAAGGAGTTTGGTTCATGCTAGTAGACATGCAGGTCCAAAAACATTCGCCCACATATTAGTTTAGAACATTAGACGTCCATGTATGTGTGATTTCATAACGGCCCCTAATATGTGATTTGGCCTAATCATAAGGTGTACGGCCCAAATTAATCTCAGGCCCAATGCCTTGTGCGATTCAGCCATATGTGTGGTTATACTTTAGTGCGTGGGCCGTGATTGGTATGGTTTGGCCATATGACTATTTAGTCAATTGTAACTGTCCAATTTTTATGGATCCCCCCACTAACTCTTTGCTATTTTATTCATTCATTCATTAAAGGTAATTTATGTGGTTTGCAAAACTCTAATTATTTACAATCAGTTTAATGATTACAACCATCATTCCAAGCAAATCGATTAATATGATCATTCTAATCATGATCATCATACTTCTTAAAATCAATATTCAGTCAACTCAATTTACATAAGCATACAAATCATGGGGCCCTAAACACAACCCAATGTATAACAGTATCTTTATTCGAATTATTGTACATATTAAATTCAGATCATGACATCTTCCAATTAATTCTAATCATGACATCTTATTAGTTTATTATTATTTGTATAACATGACATCTTCCAATTAATTCTAAGCATCACGTGATTCTGATCATGAGTGGAGCACCCTAACAACTTCTATCTTGCGACAACAGCCCATCATCATTACATTCAGATCTAATCGAAATCGGCAGTTTCAAACATCATACATGATTCTTATATATTCTAATAAACCATAGTAATTCACACAAACAATCATCATGCGCTACCCCTAAACATAGCCATAAACAGAAGGTTTGCAACATAAATCAACACATTATATGCTAACCTTGTATGAGAGGTGAAGTGAAATAATAGAGAAGTAGATTGCAACCGAGGGAAAGGGTGAATGCCTCCTTGCTGCCATTGATGTGGGGGAAAATAATGGCTAGGGTTGGGTAATTAAGTGTATGTAAGGAGGAGAAAACCCTACACCACTTATGCATGCGTTTACCATTATGGGCCGGGCCCAGATTTTGTTTGTGGATGTTGGGCCGAAGACACCCAATTACGTTTTAATAGGTTTTAGTACACACATACATCCACTAATTAATATTCACAACCATTAACTTATAATCAAGACTAGTTATCACTCAGATAACGTACACGTAAGTTATATCAGAACGCAAAGCGTGACAGGGGACTTGAACAAAGAAAAAGGCTTTTGAAATTACGAGTTGTCACACTAACAGATAACTAATTCTATTCATTTCGGACTATAGAACCCCACAGATAATCGGACTTGGGTCAATAATACTTTTACTTGCGGCTTTTGCTAAATGATAATCATATTCGGTTGGAAGCTAGTAAAAGGTAAATACTCTAAACTTAATTTGTTTTTAAACTTGAGGTATGGCGAATACGCCACTTGGAGCGGGTATTATATAAATGAGCCGCCTATGATTGCTCATATATATAAGAACTCTGTTTAATCTGTTTTACTTGATAACTGAAACAATTGGGGGTTATTGTTACCGTGTCCGGGCGTCCCGACTCGTTAACTTTATGGCCATACGGAATAGCGTGCAGGGGTAGGCATACCGACTGTAAGACACGTTTATTCAACTTTGGTGTGTACCCTTAATCATTATAGCACTGAAAATGACCGGCTCTAATCTCTGATTCCCATTCCCATTCTATGACAAGTATGTAAATCTGGTGACAAGACAAAATCACAAGAAATATTAAATGATTACCTACGGGTTTTCTCTATGTATAAAACTCTTTTTGAAAAATTGTTTTCAAAACGAGTCAGTAATTGTATTTACCAGCGAAACCTGACGTATTTTCAAAAGATTGAACCGCGGGTACCGAACCTTATAATAGGCGGGGAATCTGGGCCGGCTAGAATGAAGGCTAATAGCCTAACGTTAAATCAGTCATGAGATTATGTAATATTGTTAAATTATTGTATATTTCGTTTCCTAGTTTATAGGCTCTTGTAACATTATATATTATTTTTTCAATCAATGTAAAGGTGAGAGATTGAGTCCTAATATGGTATCAGCCTAATTGGCGATCCTACCCTCTCTTCACTACCTTCTTCCTTTCTTTTTCCTCTGTCCCACCGTCCCCTCTGTTTTTTCTTTTCCTGCCGCCACACAACTTTTCCCCCCACCAATATTACACCGTCCATAACCCACCAATATTATAACCCTTGAAATTTTAAACCCTCCATAACCCACTATCTCTATTTCTCCAATTTTTAACCAACCAATATTACCGATAATATTCTCACCAATCTTCTCAACCGCCACTTTCTATGGCATCCTCATCGACCACCCTTACCACTTCTCTACACCCTCTCCTTCACTTTATCCCTCAAAAGCTTACTTCCTCCAATTACCTTGCATGGAGTCAACAGGTTAAACTTGTTCTCTCCCTTCAAACCCTTCTCGGTCATATTGACGGCACTACAAAACCTCCTGCCGAAACCACCACCGCGGACGATAAAACCTCTCCCAATCCTGATTATGCCACTTGGTTAGCTAATGACCAGGCCGTGCGTCTTCTCATTCAGTCATCCTTGTCCGAAGAAGCCATGTCCAAGGTTATCGGCCTTCACACAGCCCGCCAAATCTGGCTGTCCCTTGAAGCCGCCTATAGCCACCCTTCTATCGATCGTATGCATACCCTCATAGACAACCTTTGCCTTTTACAAAAAGGCTCCTCCACCGTCGCAGAATTTGGACACAAGTTCAAGGCTCTCTGTGACCAACTCGCCGCTATCGGTCACCCGGTTGATGAACCCAATAAATGCCATTGGTTCCTCTGTGGTTTAGGGCCGGCCTATAAGCATTTTCCACTACTTATCGTGTCGTCAGCGTCTCGTCCTTCCGCGAGTTGCTTGCAAAAACCGAGAATCAGGAGATATTTATACAATCTCTTCATGGTCAGCAGACACCGCCAGTCGCCTTTACGGCTCAACCCTTACGATCCGGTAACTCTCGTTCTAATTCTGGTTCAACTTACTCTAACCATGGTCGAGGTCGTGGTCGTGGTGCAGGTCGTGTTCGCACTCGTCGCCCTCCTCAGTGCCAACTATGCAGGACAGAAGGTCATTATGCAAACACCTGTCCGAATCTTGCTAGCTTTGCAAAGCAAGCATCGTCTGCTGATGCAAATCTGGCTCATGCTTTTCATGCTCAGTGCCATGTCACTGATGAGGACCATCCTGATTGGGCTGGCGATACAGGTGTGTCGGCTCATATGACTCCTTATATTAAGGATCTTGACGCCACTTTTCATTCCTCTATGCATGATTTTGTTCGTTTCGGTAATGGTCATACTTTACCGGTGACAAACATTGGAACCACCTCTCTTACAAAAAATATTCACCTAAAAAATGTTCTAGTCGTACCGCATCTAACCAAATGTTTACTCTCTATTAGTAAACTTACCCATGATTCTCCTGTCGATGTCCTTTTCTCTAACAATTTTTTTTCACATTCAGGATTGAAAATCAAAGGAGATCCTAGCAAAGGGAACCTGTGAGAATGGCCTCTACATCCTTCGAGAAGAAAATCGTGCATTCATTGCTTCCTACTCGGATCATCATCTTAAAGTCTCTTTTGACAAATGGCACACTCGCCTTGGTCTCGTGTCATTTGATATTATTTCTAGATTGCATAGACATGGTTCTTTATTTGTTACTTCACTTTTACCAAAACCTACAGTTTGTTCTTCTTGTCAATTATCTAAATCCAAACGTGTGCCTTTTGTTTTGAATGAAAAACGATCTTTGCATGCTATTGATTTGATACATTATGATTTGTGGGGTCCTGCACCTATTACTTCTTCGCATGGTTATCGATTTTATGCTATATTTATTGACGATTATTCTCGTTTCACATGGTTTTACCCACTTAAGCATAAATCTGAATTTTATGAGGCCTTATTAGTGTTTGCTCCTTTTGTTTAAAACCAGTTGTCATGCAAAATTAAAGTCTTTCAGAGTGACGGGGGTACTAAATTTACAAACCACCATGTCCAAAAAAATTTTACTGAACAAGGAATTCATCATCGTCTTTCTTGTCCTTACACCCCTGAACAAAATGGGTGCGCTGAACGCAAACATAGACATATCACTGAAACCGGCCTCGCCATGCTCTTTAACTCCCACGCACCCTCCACATTGTGGACTGATGCATTTGCATCCGCCATCTTCATTATAAACCGTTTACCCTTCGCCGTACTTGATTTCAAATCTCCTTATGAAGTTTTGTACGGTACCTCACCCACTTATTCCAATCTTCGTGTATTCGGTTGTCGGGTTTTCCATATTTGCGGGACTACGCGAAACATAAGTTAGCTCCTCGCAGTGTCGAGTGTATTTTTATTGGTTATGATGCAAAGTACAAAGGCTATAAATGTTTGGATCCGCATAGTCACCGCGTCTATGTTACGTGTCATGCAAAATTTGATGAATCAAAATTTCCATTTAGTGCTCACACTAGTCCGGTTGATATGGCCACCTTGGTTTTTTCAAATTTTGACGAAACCTTACCATCCGTTCCCATACCCAACCCGCCACCTATCCCCGATATACCTGCTGAATCCTCCTCGTCTCCTATCGAGCCTATCCCTATTTCTCATAATCGGTCCCATTGTCCTTTGTGTTCCTCTTCCGTTTCCTAATCTTCCAATTTTCCGATCCATTCCTCTGCCCATACTCCAGCTCCTTCGCTCATTCCTTCGGCCCACATTACCCCAGCCCACACTACCGCTAACCCAGCCCACACAAACCCAGCCCATACAAACCCAGCTCCTTCTCCCAACCCCTCGGCCCACTCCTCTACTCCTACCCAGCCCACTTCGTCCCAACCTGCTACTACTTTACCTCACTCTAATCCTCCTTTAAGCCCACCTCCACCTTCCCACACTACCTCTGGATCAACTATTGGGCCGATGCCATCACATCCAATGCGGACTCGATCGAAAAATGGGATTTACAAGCCTAAGTTTTTTGCTGATTTTGCTTTGTTTTCAGGTCCTTTACATCATGCTCTTCTTGCAGCACAGGATCCTCGTGGTTTCAAGTCAGCCGCAAAGCACACTAAATGGGTTAAAGCGATGGAGGAGGAACTTTAGGCGTTACGATTGAATAATACTTGGGTTCTTGTACCAAGACCCTCCAATGGCAATATAGTGGGATCAAAACGGGTTTTTCGGACAAAATACAAAGCTGATGGTTCTGTTGACAAGTACAAGGCTCGTCTGGTGGCTCAGGGATTCACTCAAATTCCTGGCTGCATTTTTCACACACTTTCAGTCCGGTTGTGAAGGCCTCTACGGTTCGTGTGGTTCTTGCTCTTGCTACTATTTATGGGTGGTCGCTTCGACAGTTGGATGTTCGGAATGCGTTTCTAAATGGAGATCTTACTGAAACCGTTTACATGGAGCAACCTACAGGGTTTGTTGACGAAAAATTTCCTCAACATGTTTGTCGACTTCAAAAAGCTCTTTACGGACTAAAGCAAGCTCCCCGTGCTTGGTTTCAGCGTCTTAGTAATTTCTTGATTGTCAAAGGTTTTGTTTGTAGCAAAGCAGATACCTCCTTGTTTATCTTCAACCAAGGGAATGCCATCATCTACCTTCTTGTCTATGTAGATGATATTATTATTACTGGCAGTGATACTACTCTAATTCAATCGTTTATTGCGACTTTACACAATGAATTTTCAGTAAAGGATCTAGGTGCTCTTGGCTATTTCTTAGGTCTTGAGGTCGCCTATGCAAAAGATGGTCTTTTCCTTAGTCAAGCTAAATATGCTCATGACATCTTGGCTCGTGCAGGCTTGCTTGATTCAAAGCTGGTTGATACTCCACTAGCTGCTTCAGAGAGTTTTCTCAGCAAAGGTGAACTTTTTCATGATCCCACTCTTTATCGATCATTGGTTGGAGCTCTACAGTATCTCACTATTACGCGTCCTGATCTCTCTTATACTGTTAATCAAGCCAGCCAGTATCTGCAGTCACCTACTACTTCTCATTTCCAATCGGTCAAACGCATTCTACGCTATGTTAAGGGCACAATCTCCTATGGTTTAACTTTCTCTAAACCGCCTTTGATGTCACACCCCGACCGCGTAAAACAACAAACCGCGGCGGAAACGTCGGGGAATGTAGCAACAGAATTATTGTTTCACAACCATGGTAATTAAAGTTTTGTTTTATTTATTAACAAAAGGGGTTACATTGTCTTAAAACAAAAGAAACAAGAGTACATAACATTATTTAAACTAATCTTGCTTCTTTTATGTCACAAGGCCCGAGTCCACCCTAGTGTATCCTGATCAAACCTATGCATCATCTCCTGAAAACACATGTGAAAATAGGTACGTCAGCATAAAAATGCCTGTGAGATACATAGGTTTTGTTCAAATAGGATTCATGACTTGAGTTTAAAGAAATGTTTAATAAAAGTTAGTCATGAATCTTGTTAAGTGTTTTCTTTTATAAATCATACGAAAAATTTGATAAAAAATCAGATGATATAAAAGAAAGGTGTATGGTTAAATAAATAACCAAGTAAAATGAGTTTGTATAAATTAAACTGTTTGTAAAACAATGTCTTGTGAATATATGTTTTTTTGTGTAAAATGTAATATGTCTAAATTGAAATGATTTAAATAATGCTACGATATGTAATATCAGAAAAGCACTTATATATAGGAAGTACCAGCGGCGTATCCACCATGCTTTTACCATATTACATAGGCCTCGTTATTTAAATCACTTACCCAAGTAAACCACCAAAAATGTCTTGTTTAAACCAATTGTCAAATGTTTATGTGTAAACCATGTCTATTGTCAAATGTAAATCATGTAATGTGTAACCAAATGTCATGTATGGCAAGTGAAATATGTCAACTAAAGCCATAGGTAAAATGCACAAAACAAGGTATTGAAGTAAATCAAAGTTATGTTTTGTAAAATAACTGCATGCTCTACTGATACAAACATCTAGGCGGTATTGTTAAAATGCATACATTCAAGCCTTGCGACTGTGGCGACAAACCCTTAAACAAATTAAAGGTTTATGTGAATTATGTATATTGGATTCAGTCATTCCTTCCACCCAAACAAACCTAGGATTTCAGGAACGGGAGTTGTCAATTCCTATGGTACCATTACTTACTACCAAGCGACGTGATCAATGTTAATGAATGTATTTTTATCCCATTTAAACAAACCAAATGTCATACCAAATGTAAGCATGTTATGTGAAAACAATGTACTAAGTATGCAATAAATGAACATACATAGCATGTGATGTAAAACAATGTACTAAGTATGCAATAAATGAACATACATAGCATGTGATGTAAAACAATCTACTAAGTATGCAATAAATGAAAATACATAGCATGTGATGTAAAACAATGTAGTAAGTATGCAATAAATGAACATACATAGCAAAAACATGGATAAAATCATGTACTATACGTGTACTAATGAACATAGCAAATATATGTCATGAAAGCATGAAAAACACGAAAATAACAAGTAGGCACATGTGTTTCACCCCAAAACATTTGAAAGCAGTAAAAGAGGGGACTATGTACTCACTTGAGATTGCTTAATAGTCTTTGGATAACAACCAAGCAAAGCTAGAAAGATCACAGAATCAAACGGCACCTAATATAGGTAACTACGTTAATAAACGGACCTAAATCAGAGGATCGGATAGAATGAGGTTTCTTGAACAAAATGAGTATATGAACTCATGTAATATGGTTTAACAAAGCCTACATTCTAAAACGGAAACTATCCTAAGTGCTTACGACCCATTACGCCCCGTTTAGGTAGCTTACGCTACTTTAACGTGTCGTTCGTGTAAAACGCGTTCGGACCGCCTAACTAGTCCTATGACAAGTATTATATGCCTTAACATGTTTAAAAATGTTGCCTAATCAGTTTAGATGTCAAAATTTAGGTTACATATGCTTAAAATGAAATTATGGGCAAAAAGGGCATTTTGGTCATTTTCCTAAGGCATATAATTACCTATCATACAACTAAGTAGACTAAGTGACCATAAAGTTTAACCTCGGAAGGTTATTCCTTATGCAACTATAGTCACAAAATGTGTTTGGTTGGATCCTAATGATCGACCAAACGGGTCGGGTTCGAAAGTCTAAGCGGTTGTTTAGACCGCTTATCTTACGACCCTACATAAGCACTAAACCTAAAGTGACGAGCTAAACATGTTAAAACATGTTTAACGAAGTTAGAAAACAAGTTTGATATCAAAACAAAGGGTTTTGATACCCAAGAATAGTTTGGTTGCAAAATACACAAGAATACGCATTTTGACCGAAACTATGACTCGTCACTACGCCTAAATAACGTGGTAATCAGTAGGTATAGTCACAAAGGACTATGACCATCGTGATTATGCTCACGTTGCGAAGTTCAAACGAACTTCGTGTTTTCCATTGACTGGTCAAAGCAGAAAGTCAAACACTGTTTGACTTTCGTGCTAAAAACGCATAAACGCACGAAAGAATACTTACAAGAGGTCCAAGCTATGAAGGTTTGATCTAAAAATTCTCAGGTATGAAGTGTATAAGCTCCAACTTAGAGAATAATCAGATCAAAGTGTGAGCTTGGATTGAAAACTTGGGGGGTTTATATAGTTTTCGGGTAACCGTTAAGATCATTCCTCGGTAAACGAGCTTCGATCTGAGCCGTACAAGTGCACCCCCTGATTTAGAATACCATGTGCGCCCCTAAACAAGCCCATAGAATGTTTAAAACCATTTGCAAACCCAGGGAACAGCTGGAACAAGCTGTAAACAAGTTTCTGCTGATCTGCAGGTCTCTCACGCCCCGCGTACGAGACAGGGCATGCTTACGTAAGATATTTTAATGATTACATAAATTTTTGGATGTCCGAATGTATTCAGAATGTAAGATATGCGCAAAAATGCAAACTTATGCACTTTTTGACGCTTTTAGTCCCTCTTTGATCTAAAAGTTTATTTTAGCATACCGAACCCCTCAAAGCCTATTTCTAAGCTATGTAAAGGATATTTATGGTATGTTTAACTTATGATCATGTTCCGGAATGTCCGTTACAGTATGAATCGGCATACTTTCGCAGTTTGTCAAAATTAGTCCCTGTAAGCGAATAAACTTGATTTTGCCATACCAAAGCTTTCAAAACTTATTTCTAAGTTATGTAAAGGTTATTTAAGGTATGTTAAGCATATATTGATGTTCCGGAGTGTTTGTCGCATTAAACTGATTACGTTTACGCATCGGTTTGCGTATAACTCTCTAGAAAACGATATAGAGTTTGAAATTGAACAAAAATCAAAACATGCAAAACGTCAAACATAAATAAACAAATATTGGGATCAAATAACATTGTTTTATTTATAATTGAACTATTCAAAGGTTTATACAATGATTATAAGCACAGATGTCACAGTCTCCCCTACTTGTGGAAATTTCGTCCCGAAATTTATTTAGAGGAAACTTGTGAGAAAAGATGTGGATATTTCGCCTTCATTTGATCTTTACATTCCCAAGTAAATTCTGGTCCACATTTAGATTCCCAGCGAACTTTGACTAGTGGAATGCACTTGCGTTTGAGCCATTTGACTTCACGATCCATGATGTCCACAGGCTTCTCAACGAAATGCATTGTGTCATCAACAGGAATCTCATCAATTGGTATGTGGAGGTTCTCATCAGCTAAGCACTTCTTGAGATTGGACACGTGAAAGGTTGGATGAACATTTCCAAGTTCAGGAGGTAACTCAAGTCTGTAGGCTACCTTACCGATTCTTTCGACGATCTTGAATGGTCCAACATATCTAGGTGCAACTTTTCCTGTCTTTCCAAATCTGATCACACCTTTCCAAGGTGAAACCTTGAGTAGAACGCGATCACCGACTTGAAATTCCAAGGGCTTGCATCGTCGATCCGCGTAACTCTTTTGACGCCTTCTAGCTGTCTGAAGGTTATCGCAAACTTTCTTAACCTTATATGTTGTCTCTAGAATAAGGTCAGGTCCAGTAAGCTGAGCCTCACCGATCTCATTCCAGCAGACTGGTGAACGACATTTTCGACCATAGAGAGCCTTGAAAGGAGCCATGTTGATGCTGGAGTGATAACTATTGTTGTAGGAGAATTCAATCAACGGAAGATACGAATCCCAACTACCACCAAAATCAATCACACAAGCTCTAAGCATATCCTCCAAAGTCTGGATTGTTCTTTCAGATTGACCATCTGATTGCGGATGATAAGCTGTGCTCAAATTAAGTTGGGTCCCATGTCGAGATACTATTTCATCCACATAGGTTTTAGCAAGCTTTTCAGCAGATAGATCCTCACGGATCGGCAAGAAATGTGCTGACTTTGTAAGACGATCTACAACTACCCAGATGGCATCATGACCTCTCTTAGTGCGCGGAAGTTTGGTAACAAGATCCATAGCAATGTTTTCCCATTTCCAAACTGGAATCTCTGGTTGCTCCAATAATCCAGAGGGATGTTGATGTTTGGCCTTAACCTTAAGACAAGTAAGGCATTTGGATACGTACATGGCAATGTCTTTCTTCATACCAGGCCACCAATACTGAGTACGAAGATCCTTATACATTTTGTCAGCACCAGGATGAATAGAATAACGAGACTTATGAGCTTCATCCATTAGCAAGGTGCGAAGATTGTCTTGACTTGGGACCCACAAACGATCCATGAAATAATACAATCCATTGTCCTTCAGCTCGAGATCAGGATTAATGTGATAGGGTAATTCCTTACCCATCAATCCTTGCGAGACACAAGTATGTTGAGCCTGAGAAATGCGAGTTTGAATATCAGATCAAACTTTCACACAATGAAGCTTGACACGTTCCTTACGACTCAATGCATCAGCCACGACATTCGCCTTACCAGGATGGTAGTAAATTTCGCAGTCATAGTCGTTTAGAAGTTCAACCCAACGTCGTTGCCTCATGTCGAGTTCTTTCTGATTGAAGATGTGCTGAAGACTTTTGTGGTCAGTGAAAACCACACATTTTGTACCATACAAATACTGTCTCTAGATTTTGAGAGCGAATACAACTGCACCTAACTTAAGATCATGAGTGGTGTAGTTCTTCTCGTGTATCTTCAACTGTCTGGATGCATATGCTATGACTTTGTTCCTTTGCATGAGAACACAGCCAAGACCCAAATTTGATGCATCACAATACACGACGAAATCATCATTGCCCTCAGGAAAAAATAGGCGCATCACAAAGCTTCTGTTTCAAGGTCCGAAAAGCTTCTTCCTGTTTAGATCCCCAATCAAAGGTTTTATTCTTCTGAGTTAGAGCAGTTAGGGGAACTGCAATCTTGGAGGAGTTTTCGATGAAGCGGCGGTAATAACCCGCGAGACCAAGAAATGAACGAACTTCAGTAGGAGTAGTAGGCGTATCCCAATCCTTAATCGCACTGATCTTGGAGGGATCTACATGAATACCTTGTTCGTTGACGATATGCCCCAAAAATTGAACTTCCTTAAGCCAAAATTCGCACTTGGAGAATTTGGCGAAAAGTTGCTCTTTCTTCAGGAGTTCCAGGGTAAGACGAAGATGTTGCTCATGATCAGCTTGTGTCTTAGAATATATCAAGATGTCATCAATGAAAACGATGATGAACTTATCTAAATAAGGCTTACAAACCCTATTCATCAAGTCCATGAAAACAGCAGGAGCATTAGTCAAACCGAATGGCATAACTATGAACTCATAATGCCCATATCGAGTGCGGAAAGCTGTCTTGGGAATATCTTCTTCATGCACACGAAGTTGATGATACCCAGAACGTAGATCAATCTTTGAAAACAAGTAGCACCCTGTAACTGATCAAAGTGATCATCAATGTGAGGTAGGGGATATCGATTCTTGATAGTAAGCTTGTTAAGCTCATGATAATCGATGCACATCCTGAAAGATCCATCCTTCTTCTTGACAAAAAGAACGGGAGCACCCCAAGGTGAAAAGCTAAGACGAATAAAACCTTTGTCAGAAAGCTCCTGAAGCTGCTTAGACAACTCTTGCATCTCAGACAGTGCAAGACGATACGGAGATCTGGCAATAGGATTTGCACCAGGTACAAGATCAATACGGAACTCGACTTGGCGTGCTGGGGGTAAACCAGGTAATTCTTCAGGAAACACTTCAGGATAATCCCGAACAACAGGGACATCTTGAATAGTCTTACCTTTGCCTTTATCCGCTACAACATGTGCCAAGAAGGCCACATAGTTCTTTCGCAGATACTTCTGAGCTTGAATACAAGACATGAGTTTGAGACTACTAGCAGGTTTCTCACCACGAACCTCTAAAATCTTACCAGACGAAAGCGGAACACGAACAATCTTCTCAAAACAAACTACTTCTGCGTGATGCTTGGCTAACCAATCCATTCCCACTATGATGTCAAAACTTCCAAGTTGCATCGGTGTGAGGTCGATAGGAAAAAGATGGTTATTAAGGTTTAACTGGCAGTTACAAAGAACAGAATCGAGAACAACGGGATCACCACTAGCTGTGACAACTCGAGTTTTCAAGGTCTTTCCTCGACGCTTTACTTGCTTTCACAACGGTGTTTTATAATTCGTTGCGTGTAACTTGTTCATGTTTGATATATGTTTGGTATATTATATATATTATGGTTTGGTAAATAATAAACTTATAAACTGTACACATGCACCCTAACCTCCCACCCGATGAAACATAGAAGTTTCGCCATAACCCTCACTCGACGAAACTAGGGGTTTCGTCATGTACCTATCGACCAAACTTGGGAAGTTTCATAGCCATTGATGTTTCACCATAAGGGCCGCCAGCCCAGGTGGTACGGCCCAACATCGAACGATTTGAAATATAACCCTGTGTTATTGAAACCGTTAATCATACACTCAAACCCTATAACTCCCTCTTGCCTCCTCTCAGTTCGACGACAACCTCGAGATTTCGAAGCCTTCTTTACCGATCGATTTACTGTCCCTTCTATCCCGGTTAGTAAATCACCATTAGCTGTTTGTTTGAGATCGTTCTTTTAACTGTTGCTAAGTAACATTTGGATCATGACCGGATGATGATTTTTATAATAATAAATACATATGATTATCAGTTATATCTCTATGTGATGTTCATGTGAGTTAGGGTTCAATATGTTAAATGATAATGGTGTGCATAAAAACTGTGATCCATGTGGTATGATCGATAACTGATGTTAGAAGTTGAAACCTAACTATTAGGCGATGATTAGCGTCATAAAGAATCATTGACAACCGTTAGAGCAAATCATATTATTTGAGTAGGTTGTATGCGAAACTGTTAAAAGATGTTGGGGATTATTGTTAATCATGAAAGTATTATTGATAGGTTGTTACTTTGAAACTGCTTGATCATGAACATAACCAATGAAAACATATGATTTGTTTGGATTACTGAATGTGATTACTGGATTGGGAAAACTGTAACTGTTATGCGATGAAACAAACACCTCGACAAAACATACATCACGACGAAACCTGTAATGTTTCATCGAAGGGGAATATGACGAAACTTGGAAGTTTCGTAAGGAAGGATCACGGAGAAACCTGGGGTTTCATCAGTAAGGAATCACGACGAAACTTGGGGAGTTTCGCTGAAGGAGATCACGACAAAACAGGGGGTTTCGTCAAGAGGATAAACTGACACAGTGAGCTAAGTTGATTCTGTTGTTACCTGTTACTGACTGTTATTGTCTGTTAGACATGACTGTGGAAACCTGAGCTAGATGATTAGCACGATTAACTATTGATTTCTATTGTGAATTATGCATGAGTACTGTGGAGTTGTATGAACTTGAATAACTGTTAAGTTGTTTAAATGCACACTGTGATACAATTTATGTGAGAACCTTGTGAATGTAAACTGATTATGTATGTATGAATACTATAGGCTTTGACTGAATTATTTGTGAACAAGTAGTTGAACATACCGAGCAAACCAAGGTGAGTTCACACTTTCTATAAGGCATGGGATTCCCGGTGGTTGGGAATGGGTAAAGGATTTAATCGGAAACTACGTGACCTCCTGGTTTGGAACACGTACCACATCCTCTTTATTGAAGGGTGACAACATGTACTAAGGATTTAATCGGAACCTGCGTGACCTCCTGGTTTGGAACACGTACCACATCCTCTTTATTGAAGGGTGATAACATTGATACTACACCAAAATCTCTATCATGAAGTCCCTCATTTTTATATCGACTTAATCGTCGGGCCAATGGCGAGCGGGTCATTAGTTAGATAGCGCTATTTAGGTTTGACAAGCCTTACACCATGCCGCAGAGGACGGGCGTGAACTAATGGATCTGGGCACTAGTCAATGATGATAGACATTGACGTTAGGGCACCAACTTACTTCAGTCAGTGGTCGATATGGTAACGGGTCTAGTGGATAACATGGGGTAGCCCCCACAGCATATGGTTTGGAAAACAAGGAGCTGATTAACTAATAGTTTTCAAATGAACTCATGGTTTTTAGAACAACTTTAAAATGAACAACCAACTGTGAAATCGCTCAACTTTGTGGTTGACTTGTTATTATATGCCTTGCAGGTCGTTAGAGGTTTAGCTGGAGCTTGCAGGGGAGCAGGAGTCGTTGTGGGACATGGACCGTTGTGTGCCATGTTGAACTTTATGAATATTTAAACTTATACTTGGTTTTTTTTGTTTTAAACTTATTGCTTCCGCTGGTGACTTGAACTTAATTAACTTGTTTGAATACCAATTATATTGTGTGGTTGGACTTTTATTACTTAATTACAATGTTCAATATGATTGGTGGCTGGATCCTGGTCAGTCACGCCTCCTGCGGGGATACTCCGCCTGTGGATTTTGGGGGTGTGACAGATTGGTATCAGAGCCATTGGTTATAGCGAACATGGTTTTAAAAAGGGGAAAATCTTTTTGACAAAACCAGACTATAACCTGTACAGTGCTCAACGATCCAAAACGACGCTTCGCTCCACGTGCAAGACTCAACACTATAGGTGATATGGTTTATATTTATATTGCCTGTCTATTAGTTTGCATAATGCATTGTTCGTGGTATGCTTAGTCAACGTAACGATTATTGTTTGAAACCCTATGTGCTTACTCTCTTCTGTCATCCCACACTTATGCACTATCGCAACACTTCTCTCACTTGTGCTTTCTTTGATGTGAAGATCATAAGTGGACGTTTGAACTTGACTCAAGCCCAGTTGACGGCTCTAATCAATGAACGAGTTGCTGAGGCACTCGCAGCTGTCCCTGCAGGAGGTATAACCTGCCATTCCGACCCATCTTAGGATGTTTAGATCCTACTCTCGCGAACCAAATCTTGTGTTTAACCTTGTCTTTTCTTTCTCGCGCGACAGGTCAGCATGCTCAACCTCCCGTGTGTACGTTCAAGACCTTTATGGACTGTCGACCTAGTACCTTCAGTGGTACGGAAGGAGCTGTAGGTCTTCTCCACTGGTTTGAGAAGATCGAATCTGTTTTTGAGATGTGTGAATGCCCTGAAGCTCGTAGGTTGAAATTTGCTACAGGAACACTCGAAGGTACTGCGTTAACTTGGTGGAACGCACACGTTCAAATGTTAGGGTTGGCCGCTACTAATGCCACCCCATGGAATGATTTCAAAGATCTGATCAAGGAGGAGTACAGTCATCGCAATGACATTCATAAGCTAGAGGTGGAGTTTTACAACTTGAAGATGACGGGGTCCGAAATTGAGGCGTATACGAAGAGATCAAACGAACTGGCTATATTGTGTCCTACTATGGTGGATCCTCCTATTAAACGTATCGAGCTGTACCTTAAGGGTTTAGTGCCAGAGATCCAAAGCCATGTGACTGCGGCTAACCTTGGTACCATTCAGCAAGTCATACGGCTAGCCCATCGTCTCACTGATCAGGCAGTTGAGCAGAACAAGCCGCCCAAACGTATTAGTGCTACCACTACTTCGGATGCTCCTAGCGACAACAAGCGCAAGTGGGATGGAAATTCGAGCAAAGGTTCTACTTCCGTTCAGTCTCAATCTCAGCAGCGAAAGACTGACGACTTCAAGAGCCCTGGTCAGCAATCCTCAGGTAATCAGAATCAAGGTCAGAGTGGATACAAGGGAAATCACCCCAAATGCAATCGTTGTGGCTTTCACCACAGCGGACCGTGCACTAAGGGAAACTGTCAGAGATGTAACAAACATGGCCATATGGCCAAGGATTGCAGGAGCCTCTATCCTGCGAATCAGCGACGACAGCAACAGCAGCAGACCCCACAGAATCAGAAACAGCAGCAGCAACAGAGGGGTAACAACAAAGGATGCTTTCAGTGTGGTGCTGAAGGCCACTTCAAGAGAGACTGTCCCCAGCTGAACCAGAATCAGAACAACAACAACAACCAGGGGAATGGAAACAATGGGGGTAACAGGGGTCGTGCTTTCGTGATTGGTCAAGGAGATGCGAGGAATGATCCCAACATTGTGATGGGTAAGTTTCTACTGGATGACTTCTTTGTTTCAGTTTTATTTGATTCAGGTGATGATACTAGTTATGTGTCCTTAAAAGTTAGTCAGATGCTTAAGCGTACCCCAACACTTTTGAACACCAAGAACATTGTAGAACTAGCGAATGGTAAAAGTCTTGAAGCCACACACATAGTTAAGGGTTGTAATCTCGTCTTAGCTGGTCAGACCTTTTCTATCGATCTTATCCCCATCGTTCTGGGTAGTTTCGACGTCGTCATTGGGATGGATTGGTTGTCTCAACATCAAGCGGAGATCCTTTGCAAGGAGAAAATTGTTCACATCCCTCGTTATGGTGAAGAACCTCTCGTGATTCGTGGTGACAAGAGTGGTGTTGTGGTAGGCATCATATCTTTCCTTAAGGCCCAGAAGTGTTTGCGTAAGGGCCACACTGCCATATTAGCTCTCGTTACTGGCACCTCAACGAAAGAGAAAAAGATAGAAGACATTCCTATTGTACGCGACTTTCCAGAGGTATTTCCTGAGGAATTTCCTGGTCTTTCGCCCCATCAACAAGTCGAGTTTCAAATCGAGCTAGCTCCTGGAGCAGCACCCATAGCTCGTGCACCTTATCGATTAGCCCCATCAGAACTAGAGGAACTGTCTACACAACTACAAGAACTCTTGGACAAGGGTTTCATTCGTCCTAGCTGTTCGCCCTGGGGAGCTCCAGTATTGTTTGTGAAAAAGAAAGACGGTACTTTTCATTTGTGTATTGACTATCGCGAGCTTAACAAGGTGACCGTGAAGAATCGTTATCCTCTTCCGCGTATCGATGACCTATTCGACCAGCTGCAAGGGTCGAGCTTCTACTCCAAGATTGATCTGAGATCGGGCTATCATCAGCTGAGAGTCAGAGACGAGGACATCTCCAAGACAGCATTCAGAACTCGCTACGGACATTACGAGTTTCTGGTCATGCCCTTCGGGTTGACAAACGCACTTGCGGTCTTCATGGATCTCATGAACCGAGTGTGCAAACCTTACTTGGATAAGTTCGTTATTGTTTTTATTGACGACATCCTGATCTATTCTAAGAGTCAGGAGGAACACGAGCATCATCTATGACTTATTTTGGAACTTCTTCGAGCAGAGCAGCTGTATGCTAAGTTTTCGAAATGCAACTTTTGGCTTCGTGAAGTCCACTTCCTAGGCCACGTGGTAAATGAGGATGGGATTCATGTGGATCCATCCAAGGTTGACTCGATCCAGAACTGGCATGCGCCCCGTACACCAACTAAAATCCTTCAATTCTTGGGTTTGGCGGGTTACTACAGAAGATTTCTCAAAGATTACGCAACCTCTCACTTCACTAACTCAGAAGGGCGTCACCTATCATTGGGGTGATGCACAAGAATCCGCGTTTCAGCACTTAAAGAAGAGACTCTATAGCGCACCTATTCTCTCGTTGCCTAAGGGCACAGACGATTTCGTGGTTTATTATGACGCGTCAATTCAAGGACTTGGTTGTGTGTTGATGCAACGTGATAAAGTCATTGCTTATGCATCGCGCCAACTTAAGGTTCACGAAATGAACTAAACTACGCATGATCTGGAATTGGGAGCTGTTGTTTTTGCACTCAAGATATGGAGGCATTACCTGTACGGTACCAGGTGCACCATTTACACCGATCACAGGAGTCTCCAACATCTCTTCGATCAGAAGGAGTTGAACATGCGACAGCGTCGATGGGTCGAACTTCTAAATGACTATGAGTTCGCGATTAAGTACCATCCAGGCAAAGCCAATGTTGTGGCCGATGCCCTCAGTCGGAAGGAGACTAAACCTAAGCGTGTGCGTGCATCCACTCTAGTCTTCCCACTCAAATTCATGATGCTCAGGTCGAAGCATTGAAAGCAGAGAACATCAGGGCTGAGTCCCTGCGAGGATCGAAGAAGTGGTTAGAACAAAAGGAAGACGGTGCTTACTACGTGACAGGGCGCATCTGGGTTCCACTATATGGTAATCTGCGTGAGCTTGTGATGGATGAAGCACACAAGTCTCGTTACTCGGTACATCCGGGTTCGGATAAGATGTACCACGATCTTAAGACTACGTATTGGTGTCCCCACATGAAAGCTAACATAGCGACCTATGTTAGTAAATGTTTGACTTGTGTGAGAGTCAAGATCGAATACCAGAAACCATCAGGTCTACTTCAACAACCAGAGATCCCGACATGGAAATGGGAGCAAATTTCCATGGATTTCGTTACTGGCCTACCTAGATCTCAACGCGGAAATGATACTATTTGGGTGATAGTGGATCGATTGACAAAATCTGCACATTTTCTAGCCATCAAGGAAACAGACATGTTTTCTACACTTGCAGACGTCTACCTGAGAGAAGTGGTTGCTAGGCACGGGGTGCCAACCTCCATCATATCTGAACGTGACGCGCGTTTTACATCTGAATTGCGGCAAGCGATGCACAAGTCCTTTGGCTCTCGATTAGACATGAGTACAGCATATCATCCGCAGACGGATGGGCAGTCTGAGTGCACCATCCAAACTCTTGAAGACATGCTTCAAGCATGTGTAATCGACTTTGGTAACGGCTGGGAAAGACATCTTCCTTTAGTGGAATTTTCGTATAATAACAGTTACCACACCAGTATCCAGGCTGCTCCATTAGAGGCTTTATACGGATGGAAGCGCCGATCACTTCTTTATTGGGCGGAGGTTGGCGACAGCCAAATCACTGGCCCAGAACTAGTTGTAGACACAACAGAGAAGATCGCTCAGATACGACAACGAATGGCGGCAGCTCGTGACCGTCAGAAAAGCTACGCTAATAAGCGAAGGAAACCACTCGAGTTCCAGGTTGGGGATCGAGTACTACTTAAAGTCTCACCTTGGAAAGGTGTAGTTCGTTTTGGTAAACGGGGCAACCTCAACCCGCGATACGTCGGACCTTTTGAAATCATAGAGAAAATAGGCAAGGTGGCCTACAAACTGAACCTACCCGAAGAACTCAGCGGAGTTCACAACGTATTCCGCGTGTCAAATCTGAAGAAGTGTCTGTCAGATGAGACCCTCATAGTTCCTCTCAAGGAGCTCACTATCGACGATCAGCTGCGATTCGTTGAGGAACCAGTAGAGATTACTGACCGAGATGTTAAGGTTCTCAAGCGTACCATAATACCTCTTGTTCGAGTTCGTTGGAACTCCCGTCGTGGCCCAGAGTTTACCTGGGAACGAGAAGACCAAATGAAACACAAATATCCCCAATTATTCGAGAAAAGCAAAACCACTGCTGAGGCTGAATCTACTGCGGAATTTCAGGACAAAATTCCAAACCAACGGGGGGATGATGTGACACCCCAGGAAAACCAGGAAAACCATGCAACATAACTAGCTTCCTCAGTGACTACATGCTAAATTTTGGGACAAAATTTCTTTCAAGTTGAGGATGATGTGACAACTCGAGTTTTCAAGGTCTTTCCTCGACGCTTTACTTGCTTTCACAATGGTGTTTTATAATTCGTTACGTGTAACTTGTTCATGTTTGATATATGTTTGGTATATTATATATATATTATGGTTTGGTAAATAATAAACTTATAAATTGTACACATGCACCCTAACCTCCCACCCGACGAAACATAGAAGTTTCGCCATAACCCTCACTCGACGAAACTAGGGGTTTCGTCATGTACCTATCGACGAAACTTGGGAAGTTTCGTAGCCATTGATGTTTCGCCATAAGGCCCGCCGGCCCAGGTGGTACGGCCCAACATCGAATGATTTGAAATATAACCCTGTGTTATTGAAATCGTCAATCATAAACTCAAACCCTAGAACTCTCTCTTGCCTCCTCTTAGTGCGACGGCAACCTCGAGTTTTCGAAGCCTTCCCTACTGATCGATTTACTGTCCCTTCTATCCCGGTTAGTAAATCACCATTAGCTGTTTGTTTGAGATCGTTCTTTTAACTGTTGCTAAGTAACGTTTGGATCATGACCGGATGATGATTTTGATAATAATAAATACATATGATTATTAGTTATAACTCTATGTGATGTTCATGTGAGTTAGGGTTCAATATGATAAATGATAATGGTGTACATAAAAACAGTGGTCCATGTGGTATGATCGATAACTGATGTTAGAGGTTGCAACGTAACTATTAGGCGATGATTAGGGTCATATAGAATCATTGACAACTGTTAGAGCAAATCATATTATTTGAGTAGGTTGTATGCGAAACTGTAAAAGATGTTGGGGATTATTGTTAATCATGAAAGTATTATTGATAGGTTGTTACTATGAAACTGCTTGATCATGAACATAACCGATGAAAACATATGATTTGTTTGGATTACTGAATGTGATTACTGTATTGGGAAAACTGTAACTGTTATGCGGCGAAACAAACACCTCGACAAAACATACATCACGACGAAACCTGTAATGTTTCATCGAAGGGGAATATGACGAAACTTGGAAGTTTCGTAAGGAAGGATCACGGCGAAACCTGGGGTTTCATCAGTAAGGAATCACAACGAAACTTGGGGAGTTTCGCCGAAGGAGATCACGACGAAACAGGGGGTTTCGTCAAGAGGATAAACTGACACAATGAGCTAAGTTGATTCTGTTGTTACCTATTACTGACTGTTATTGTCTGTTAGATATGACTGTGGAAACCTGAGCTGAATGATTAGCACGATTAACTATTGATTTCTATTGTGAATTATGCATGAGTACTGTGGAGTTGTATGAACTTGAATAATTGTTAACATGTTTAAATGCACACTGTGATACAATTTATGTGAGAACCTTGTGAATGTAAACTGATTATGTATGTATGAATACTATAGGCTTTGACTGAATTATTTGTGAACAAGTAGTTGAACATACCGAGCAAACCAAAGTGAGTTCACACTTTCTATAAGGCATGAGATTCCCGGTGGTTGGGAATGGGTAAAGGATTTAATCGTAAACTGCGTGACCTCCTGGTTTGGAACATGTACCACATCCTCTTTATTGAAGGGTGATAACATGTACTAAGGATGTAATCGGAACCTGCGTGACCTCCTGGTTTGGAACACGTACCACATCCTCTTTATTGAAGGGTGATAACATTGATACTAGACCAAAATCTCTATCATGAAGTCCCTTATTTTTATATCGACTTAATCTACGGGCCAATGGCGAGCGGGTCATTAGTTAGATAGCGCTATTTAGGTTTGACAAGCCTCACACCGTGCCACAGAGGACGGGCGTGAACATCAACAAGATTACCCGACTTTCCACAGTTAGTACAGAAACGACATTGAACTTGCGGTTGATGGTGACTATTGCATCTGTTGCACAACGGTGCATTCCACGCATACCGTTTCTTTGCTGGCGGTTGTGCAGGTTGTAATACCCCGAACCTTAATGTACTGGTTATAAACGTATGAAATATGTAATTTATATTTCACATATTGTTAAACGAGTAAGATGATGGTGTGAAAGGTGAAATATCTTGACAAGCCTTGGCTAGTATAGGAGACCGTTTAATATTAATAATTAAATATATTATTTTTTTTACCTTACTCCGTTTTTAATGAAACTTAGGTTAAAACGTAGATAAAAATATGCTCGTTCTAATGACATATTCGTCGTTTTTATAAAACGTCATATTATAAAAGTTATACGAGAAAAACGAGCAAAGCAGCTGAATTAATATATATAAGCAAGCAAGCTAGCAGGTCAAGCAGGCAGGTAGGCACGTCAATTGAATCCCACATCGACCAGAAAGGGTTTTGAGGTGCTTGCTTGCTTACTTTAAATAAGAGTCTCAGTAGTTTGTTTAGGTACCAGTTTCTTTAACGGAAACGCTCTAGTATAGAGAATCCCGAGTATACGATACCCCGTTGGGTGTTGTTAATAGTCGTTTTTGGAGCGCGAGTAGGAGCAGGAGTAGGGAAACTCTACATCAACGTGCCGTAGATAGTTTTAAGGTATGCTCTTGTTTACGTTTATGTTTAGTTAGTTATTATTTAATTTTAGTAGTTAATAGGAGTATTATTATTAGTAGTAGTAGTAGTAATATTATTATTAGTAGTAGTAATGTTAGTATTATTTTTAGGTACTAGGGTTATTGTCAGGGGCGGGTATTGGGTAGCCTAGCCTTAGTTAAGCATAGACTGATCAACCATGCTTAAACAAGGCAGCACTAACCAATATCCAACCATGATAATGACTAGTTAGGTGTACCATTACCTAACCTAGGATTATGTAATTGGGTCAGGACCTTTAGACATAACCCAGTCGTACTAGCGGCAGTTAAGCAATTGCTAATCAGGTGAGTCATCATACTTGTCTTTTAAACTGTGATAGTATACTCGTCCATAACAGGTAATAACGAGAATGCTGCAGTATGCATGTGTCAGTAGGGGTATATGGGATCCTATTATGCTTAATGAGGTGTGTCACTCTGGGAAGGGTAATAAGGTGTTGTACCCACAGGCACTTCGTGCTTATAAGGTTCAGCGACACACACTCATACCTATGTGATGGCCGTAGGGGACACAGCTGGAGGACCAATATGTCTCTTGTACGGTGGTTTGTGACAAGTCAAATGTGAGCTATAAGGTTCAATGAGGCCCAACCTAACTATAATGTGGTCACATGCCCATATTGTGTATGCATGTAATGTAAACTGTGGTCTGTCTTTATAAAAATTGTATAGTATGAGCTCACCAGTATATATCTGACGTCGTTTTGAGTATACTTATCTCAGGTGAGTCATGAGGAAAGCTATAGGAACTACTTGACAGTTGTGGAGTTTTAGAAGATCAAGGAGTTCTTAGTTGCCACAAGATTATAAATAAATAAAGTGTTGTACTCAGACTATTATAAGTTTTAATGAAAGTTTAGTTTGTTTCCGCTGTAAGTGTATCAATTGTGTATAATCACCCGGGTTACTGGGTGGGTGTTACAGTTGGTATCAGAGCCCGAGGTTTTAGCGAATAAGGTATTGCAGGAATGCCTAAGCTTTAACCAGTAGTTCTCTAAAGATTAATAGCACACTCAGACTAGGCCAAATAACATGTTCTCAGGAAAAGTACTTGCATAGTCAATTGAGTGACGCTAGAAGAAGTAAACTATGTTGTGCCTTTTTATGTGCTATATATATATGTATATATATATATATATGTGTGTGTGTGTGTGGGACGTATATAGTTGTTATATTATAATGATGTATCATACATACCAGTAACTCTTTATACTCATATTCCTATAGGAAGGAGACAATGTCTGAACATAGAGATGAACAAGGGTCTAGAAATAATCAGAATAACAGAAGGGGAGAGGAAAGTTCTTATAGGACTCGAACCCCCTCTCACAGTGTCAGGTCCCGGTCTAGTACAAGCATGCGTCTAAATACTGAGGATATCCACAATATAGCTGTGGAAGTGGCAAAGGTAATGACAAATGCACAAACCGGTAATGTTAACCAATCTGGAGAACGACATGAAGAAAGCTCAGCAGCCTCCACGCCAGTACAAAGGGAAGGAATGGGCGAAAGGCAAAACACTATTGCAACCATGCCACTAGAAGGAAAAGGTGAATATTCCAAATCAAAGGAATGTACTTATAAGCACTTCATGTCCTGTAAACCTCAATCCTTTGATGGAAGAAAGGGAGCACTAGAAGCTGAAGACTGGCTCAGCAAAATGGAGTCAGTATTAGACCTATGTGAGTGTGATGACCGCAACAAAGTACGGTTCGTCGTACATATGTTTGAAGTTGAAGCCCTTCACTGGTGGAACATTGTGGTCCGAACAGAGGGAAAAGAAAAGGTTAAGGAGATGAAGTGGGAGGAGTTTATTCATAAGTTTCTTGCTAAGTATTGTCCTCCCAGTGAGACTGAGCAACTGGAAGTGGAATTCTTTAAGTTAAAAATGGGAAATAAAACCTATCGAGAGTATGTTTCTCGTTTCAATGACATATCTCGACTGGTTTCTTATTTAGCATTGACTGAGGAACAACTGATCAATAGGTTTATTTAGGGCCTACCCTCTGAAATGAGGGTGTTTATCAAATCCAAATCCCCCTAGACTATTGCAGAAACTGTTGAGGCTGGCGTCGTCATGGCTGCCGAGATGATTCTGCTGCAGGCTGAATCTCCGGCACCAAAAAGGAAGTGGGAAGAAAGAAAGGGGGACACCCGGAATAACAACTTTAAAAGCCCTAAAACATTTCCTCAATGTCAAATTTGCAAATGTTTTCATACGGGGGAATGTCGTTTTCCCTGTCCAAATTGTAAAAAGACTGGTCATGCTCTTCAAGAATGCAAGGAAAAGAAGAAGTGTTTCGAATGTGGAGACCCCAACCACATGAGATCTGAATGTCCCGAACTCAAAAGAAATAATAAGACACAACAAATCAGCCAAAAGGGCGTGCATTTGTACTCACCACGGAAGAAGCCAAGACCAATACAGACGTTATCACGGGAACGTATCTCGTAAATGATGTATATGCGCGTGTGTTATTTGATACCGGTACAAATAGAAGTCTATTATCGACTACCTTTAGACCTTACTTGAACCAGGCGTCCCAAAACCTAGATCATGCCTTTACAGTAGAAATGGCTGATGGAAGTCAAAGAGAGATAGTTGACATTGTTAAGAATGGTAAAACAAGCTTAAACAACCATGTCATCCCTATAGACCTAATGCCTATGGAACTTGGAGAATTCGACATAGTCATAGGAATGGACTGGTTGACACCATATCATGCGGAAGTTATATGTGACAAAAGGATCGTCCGACTCCGATTACCCAACGGCAAACAGCTAACTGTATCGGGAGACCGCACTGACAAGACTAAGAACCTCATCACGATAGCACAAGCACATAAATGCCTAAGGAAAGGGTATGTTGCCTTTTTAGCATATGTCGTAAACACTACAGAAAAGCAGAAGGTCAAGGACGTGCCAGTAGTACGAGAATACCCCGAAGTGTTTCCCGACGAACTCCCGGGACTACCATCGGATAGACAGGTTGAGTTTCGCATTGACCTAGTTCCCAGTACATCACCGATTGCTAAGTCGTCGTACAGACTAGCCCCGACAAAAATGCAAGAACTCAAGAAGCAGCTACAAGAGTTGCTTGACAAGGGGTTTATCCAACCTAGTTCGTCGCCATGGGGAGCACCCATCTTGTTTGTCAAGAAGAAAGATGGGACGATGCGCATGTGCATCGATTATAGAGACTTGAATAAAGCCACTATAAAGAATAAATACCCTTTACCCAGGATCGACGACTTGTTTGATCAATTACAAGGGGCAAGTTATTTCTCTAAAATAGACTTGAGGTCTGGATACCACCAAGTGAAAGTTGCACTAGAAGACATACCTAAGACTGCCTTCAGGACTAGGTATGGTCATTATGAATTTTTGGTAATGCCATTCGGATTAACCAATGCACCTGCAGTGTTCATGGACCTCATGAACAGGGTTTGTAAACCTTACCTCGATAAGTTTGTGATTATTTTCATTGACGATATCCTTATCTACTCTAAGAATGAGGCAGAACATGAACAACACCTGAGAGCAGTACTTGAATTGCTCAGAAAGAGAAACTCTATGCAAAGTTCTCTAAGTGTGAATTTTGAATACGTGAGGTACAATTCCTAGGCCACGTGATAAATGAACATGGAATACAAGTTGACCCTGCAAAGATCGAGGCCATCAAGAAATGGGAAGTACCGAAGAATCCCAATGAAATCAGAAGATTTCTGGGGTTAGCAGGATACTATAGAAGGTTTATTCAAGACTTCTCAAAGATTGCAACACCATTAACCACACTAACCCAGAAAGCCTCTAAGTTTAATTGGGGACCTAAACAAGAAGAAGCCTTTAACACGTTAAAGCATAAGTTATGTAGCGCCCTGATGTGTGTAAAATGCAACATATAAATTACATCAAATGAGGCATAAAACTAACCCTTTTTAAGTACTAATATTGGAAAAAGAGTGTTTTTGTCTTCCTTTTGTATTTTCAGGATTAAATGAGCTCAAAAACGCAAAAGAAGCAAAAAGACAGCTAAATCCAACATAAATACAAGAAAAGGGATATTAGTGGACTGCCCGACCCCTCAACGGCACCTTCCAAAGCAAAGAAGAGAAATCAGAAGACTGAACACGCCCCGTGCTCAGCCAGCACGGGGCCGTGCCCAAGAAGCAGCAGAAAAGACAAACCTATAGAAGCTTCCATTGCCCACCGCGGGCCGTGCTCAGCGGACACGGGGGCGTGTCGAAAGTACAGCAGGCGCATTTATTGTAATTGCGAATTACAATTAATGAGGAGAGAGATTGTCAGACGGACACGGGGCCGTGCCCAGCTCTCTGTTCAGCCTATAAATAGGAGTGCTTGGATTCATTTCATCTCATCCCTTGGCACACCACCTCTCTCACACTTCATCCACCATCCACCACCATCACAACACCATCATCCACCACCATCATCCATTGTCCATCGTAGAGTGTGTGAGTCGTCTCGGGATCCAAGATTGATCGTAAGAGTTCTTGACAATCAAGGTCATGTTTGCCTAAGTCTCTTACATCACTTGGTGAAGACAAAGTGTCTAGTATAATACTTTTTATTTCTAATCTTTTGCACTTTTTATTTGGTTTTGTATTAATGACTTTAATAACTAGTTACTTATGTTGAAGGTGATCTTTCCTTATCGTTTGTCCGTGGTGTCTTGGCATTATTTTACTGTCTATATAAAATAAAGGATTTTCACCATTCATATCTCCACGGTCTATATGGAGATATGTTGGCTACCTGGTCGGGGGTTAAGGGAACGGTTTGGTAAAGGTCTTGCCATTGTTCAGCGTTTAGAGGTCCTGCAATGGACCTGGGTCAAATTTAGTAGGACCTCCTTCAATACTTCACGGTATTGGATGGCGGGGGTCCAAACTCTTTGATCCCCTCATAAGTTAACTACTATTAATACTATAACCCGGCTATTTAGGACTGTATCCCTGCTGACTCAGACTACTTAGCCGAGGGTAACGTCACCGCCAAAAGCGGGGCCTACCACAATACTGCATTAATAACTTAATTCATTATCTTCCAATAATCCACCCTTTTAGGATTGTATCCCTGCTGACTCAAACTACTGGGGTGAGGGTAACGTCACCTTCAAAAGAGGGGCCTACTACAATAACTAAGATAATCTCTTAATTATGTGCAAAAGTGCGGAAATAATCAAAGGTTATACTAGATACGAGTCGGAACCAAGTGATTCATCTTGTCTATATGTTTTTCTTTTATTTTTATTTTCAGCATTTTAGTTAGTTTTTAATTTTCTTAGTTTAAAACATTTTTCTAAACTTTTATTTTGGTTAGACGTTGAGGATAAACCGGTACTAAAAGCTCTTGTGTCCTTGGACGACCTCGGTATCTTACCAACGCTATACTACACTCAACGATGGGTGCACTTGCCCATATGTGTGTTTAGTGTTAGTGAAATATCGTGTTTTATAAATTTAAAACTTGGCTAAAAAAAGTGTTAAAAAGGGCTTAAAATATACACCTAAAATAAGTAACACTTCGCACGCATCAAGTTTTTGGCGCCGTTGCCGGGGACACAAGGATTTTAAGAAAGTTAGGAATCAACGGCCTAATCATCTTTTATTTTTCTTTTTATTTTTTTTAGATTTTTCTTAGTTTTTCAGCTTCTGCAGAGCTCAGCACGGGCCGTGCCCGCTGAACACGCCCCCGTGCTCAATCATTGGAACTGGCAATCCTGTTTTACATCAGACAGTAGGCTGAACACGGGGCCATGCCCACTCAACACGCCCCCGTGCCCAAGTTTCAGTTACTGAAAACAGAACCGTTAGATCCCGGCGGTTGGTAATTTCTGACATAAACATGAGTGATAGTAATTATTTTTACTTTCGGCACTCTTATGGTACGTGGTGTCAATTATGTGGTGGCAAACATGAAGAAGTAAAATGCTACTTCCTAAATTATAGGCCCCACTACATGGACCCACCAACTTCTCACAACCTTAAGAGGGGCGAAAGTAAAAATAAGCACTATTTCTCCCTCGAATGCGCCCAGCCAGATATTCTAGGGGAAATGCTCCTTGACGAGTTATTTCAACTAGAAGAGCTAATTCTGAAATGGTTAGAAGAGCTTGGGAAGGATTTTATTGATCCACCCCAAGACGATACCCATGAAGAAATGTTGGAACCGCATTCCGACAACCTCGTTGCTCCCGAAAATACCTTCGTACCTAGCAAAGACTTGGACGATAGTCGTCCCTGTGTCGATTGTGCCGTGAAGGACTCTCCATCGACTTCGTTCGATGCATACATAGACCTGAGCAATTCGGCATACACCTTCTTTAACAAGAGCCCGGGAAAGGGTTGGACTTGTCCACCTAGAATAAAAATAGGAATTACCCTCACCGACAACCTCCTGCGTTCTCGCCTTAGTCTAGGACAATTAAGGTATCTTAGGCACTTTGGGGTTGTTCCAACCAGTAAGGAACCACCCGATTTCGACGAAATCCTTAGAAGAAGCAAAACTCCATAAAACAGCCTCCAGACACGGGGTCGTGTCCAGGTCAACACGCCCCCGTGCTCATCAAAGAGATTCTCTGCTGATTTGGTCAGAATACGGACAAAATGTGTCAGGAATTCCTCTGCACACGGGGCCGTGTCCAGTCAACACGGGGCCGTGCCCAGTGCGCTGTCGTTTTCTTTAAATGCAGCCTGATTCCTGCTCATTTTTTACCACTTCAATTGACAGAGATTCCTGGGATTTTCACTCATACCATCCTAGGTAAGTGCTAAAAGAAGGTTCCAAAGGAACCTCTTGTCCCTTCCACTTTTACTCATTTCCTCCTCTTTCAAAAATTTTTCAAAATTTCCTCCATGGAAGCTTGGAAATCCCTTGATTCCAACCCTCTATGTGAAGTTTGTAAGATTATTTGCTAAGGATTCTTGTCTAAAGTTAGTTGTATAACTTTATTTTAAATTATCTAAGCCTAAAAACTAGCTAAAAATCATGAGAATAATTTAAAACTCCAAGACTCCTTAGCATAAAATCCTGCAGACAAATGGACATGGGGCCGTGCTCAGCGAGCACGGGGCCGTGTCCGGGGATCTGTTTGGTAAAAATTTAGCTTTCTTCGGTTTCTTTCACAGAAAATGGCAAGCAGAACAAGCGGATCATCTTCAAGAAATAACCGACAAGGGAGGAGGTCATCAACAACAGAAGACTCTCTTGTGAACTATGTTTACGCCCTAAGGGAAGCTATTGACGAAATGACGGGAGTGGAAGAAGCATTGGTCGACCGTATCAACCATCTAACAGTAGGACTGGAGGGCTGTCTCCGAGAGGTAAACCTCTTGCACCAGAGGTTAAACCTTCTCGCCTCCCCGCCTTTGGTGCCTATAATAACCCAAAGGGCGTGGAACGTGGTGCCCGAAGTCATCATTCCGGCCGAATGGTACGCCATGCACCAAGAGCCTCCGCATAGGGTGGTGCAAGGAGTCCCGGTGAATGTTCCTCCTCAGTCATCAGTTACTGAGGAAAATGAAGCCGCATTCTTCCTTCCTAGGGAGATCGAAGAGTGGCTTTAAACAACGTTTAGGGAAGAAATCCTTCGGCTAAAAGTCCTACTATATCGGGAAACTATTCTCGAAATTTTCTTAAAATAGTAGAACTCCTTATGATAACCTCGTGTACCTGCTGACCTATTTAGTTAATTTTTAATTTTAATTTAGGACTATGTAAGCTCTCTCTATGATGAAATAAAATGATGGTTTTAAGGTTTGGATGGTTTGTAATGAATAAAACACACTCATGGTGGTAAAGGATGAAAAGGGGAACAAGAAAAATAAACCCATGCACAAGAACAAGGCAACCCGACAATTTCAGAAGACTCAACACGGGTCGTGCCCAACCAACACGGCCCCGTGCTGAGCACCCTGCAGAAAACGCCCAGTTCAGGTAACTGGACACGGGCCGTGTTCACCCAACACGCCCCTGTGTCCAGGCTTCTGTTTCTCTTGTTTTGATTCTGTTACTGGCACTTGAACACGGGGCCGTGCCCGGACAACACGGGGCCGTGTTCAGTGCCCAGTAACACAAATTTATGCTTTTTAAACACTATTTTACACATCTAATCAACCTAAAAATTTATTTTTAGGACACATTGAGGACAATGTGTAATTTAAGTGTGGGGGGGATGCTAAAACCTTGAATTTTGCAAGTCCTAAATACAAGCCTTACACAAAACTCTATTGGAACCGCTAATCACCCCAAATTTTTTTCAAAAATTTCATTTTTTTTACTTGTCTAGGTTTAACTCGGAAAATTTAAGTTCTCAAAAAGGTTATATTTTTACAAATTTACAACCGATAGCGTAGTGATAAAAAGAACCAACATAAGAAAATTATGAAAAGGCATAGCAAACTTATTTAAAATTTGATTATATATACTTGGTCACATAAAAACCCATTCCCACAAAAGTGAGTTTTGAGCCTTTATTGAGCACACAATTACATATCATTTGACTAAATGCTCATTTTTCGTTTCTTGTGTGAATAGCCGCTTGGTTCTTACGACTCTAGAACTTGCCATGACAATACATTCCCGGTCCTTATCAACTTAAACCCGAGTAAGTAAATGATGGAGGCATTAGGACTAACCCTTTTTATTTCTACACCATTATTTTTCTTTTTCTTTTACCACCTACCCAAAAATCCCCCTAGTTAGCCCCTTTGAGCCTAAACCTTTTCGTTTCATCACCCAAACAAAAACCCTTTTACCCACCAAAACCTTTTTCATTTTTAACCCTTTATTTTAGTAACAAGTTCGGTTCTTCGTAAAAAAAAATGTGTGATAATGATGAACCAAAAAGAAAATAAACAAACAAGTTAATCAAAAATAACTTAGTTTGAATAAAAGCTTCATCAAAATAAAAAGTTGCAAAAATACGAAAACCGACACTTGTTACGCTTTTAGCCCTTTTTCTACTAACCACTAACCCAACCACCTACCTTTAACCCTAGCCTAACCCTTAACCCACAAAGTCCTCTTGATATCTACAAAGGTATAAAAGTTAAAAAGGAGGAGGATTGATTTCTTGGCAAGCTTATGGTAGGAATAAGTTCCATGCCGCTCTCGAGTGATTCACTAAAAATACACCTTCGGCCGAGTGTGAGTGATTTCCCCGTGAGGTATGTGAACTTGTATATAAATAGAATTTTAAAAAGGCATGTTATGCCCAAATAAGTAATTTCTTTTATGAAAGGTTCTAAATAAATCATTACGAATAGGAGTGTAAATAAATAAAAATAAAACCCAAAAAGATCTTGGAAATCCCGACACTCTACGACAAGCCCAAAACCTTCTCTTCTACCTATTCCATTTGGGAGTGTAAGCCACATATTAAAGAGTTTTGCTTGAGGACAAGCAAAAGTTCAAGTGTGGGGGTATTTGATGTGTGTAAAATGCAACATATAAATTACATCAAATGAGGCATAAAACTAACCCTTTTTAAGTACTAATATTGGAAAAAGAGTGTTTTTGTCTTCCTTTTGTATTTTCAGGATTAAATGAGCTCAAAAACGCAAAAGAAGCAAAAAGACAGCTAAATCCAACATAAATACAAGAAAAGGGATATTAGTGGACTGCCCGACCCCTCAACGGCACCTTCCAAAGCAAAGAAGAGAAATCAGAAGACTGAACACGCCCCGTGCTCAGCCAGCACGGGGCCGTGCCCAAGAAGCAGCAGAAAAGACAAACCTATAGAAGCTTCCATTGCCCACCGCGGGCCGTGCTCAGCGGACACGGGGGCGTGTCGAAAGTACAGCAGGCGCATTTATTGTAATTGCGAATTACAATTAATGAGGAGAGAGATTGTCAGACGGACACGGGGCCGTGCCCAGCTCTCTGTTCAGCCTATAAATAGGAGTGCTTGGATTCATTTCATCTCATCCCTTGGCACACCACCTCTCTCACACTTCATCCACCATCCACCACCATCACAACACCATCATCCACCACCATCATCCATTGTCCATCGTAGAGTGTGTGAGTCGTCTCGGGATCCAAGATTGATCGTAAGAGTTCTTGACAATCAAGGCCATGTTTGCCTAAGTCTCTTACATCACTTGGTGAAGACAAAGTGTCTAGTATGGGATGTGTACTCATGCAAAGAGGCAAAGTGATTGCCTACGCCTCTAGACAGTTGAAGATTCATGAGCGGAACTACATAACCCATTATTTGGAACTTGGTGCCATAGTGTTCGCGTTGAAAATTTGGAGGCACTATCTTTACGGTACAAAGTGCACTATCTATAGTGACCATAAAAGTTTAAAACACCTATTTGAGCAGAAGGAGCTCAATATGCGTCAGAGACGATGGATGGAGTTATTAAGTGATTACGACTGTGAGATCCAATACCATCCAGGTAAGGCAAACATAGTAGCAGATGCTCTAAGTAGAAAAGAGAAACCTCAACCAATAAGAATTCGTGCAACCAGAATAGAGGTTAAAACTAGTCTCTTAGATCAAGTTAAGAATATACAACAAGAAGCCTTAAAAGAGAATCATATTGTAAAAGAAAGAATGATTGGGAGACTGAAGCTACTGACAATGGGAAATGATAATATCCTTAGGTTCAACAATAGGATATGGGTTCCTAATTTTGGAGGCATGCAGGATACAATCTTAGAGGAAGCTCATAAGTCTAAGTATTCCATTCACCCTGGCAGTGACAAGATGTATAAGGATTTAAGGAAAGATTATTGGTGGCCAGGAATGAAGCGATCTGTTTCCCATTATGTGGAAAAATGCCTTACATGCCTTAAGGTGAAGGCAGAACATCAAAAACCCTCTGGATACTTGCAACAACCAGAGATCCCAGAATGGAAATGGGAGAAAATCACCATGGATTTTATCACGAAGCTCCCAAGGTCAAGTCACAGTTATGATACTATTTGGGTAATAGTGGACAGACTGACCAAGTCTTCACACTTCGTGCCAATTCGTGAGGACTATAAGATGAACAAGCTAGCTCAAATTTACATCAAAGAAATAGTCTCGCGACATGGGGTGCCTGTATCGATCATATCAGACAGAGATAGTCGTTTCACATCTAAATTCTGGCAAAGTTTCCAACAAGAGTTGGGAACCAAGCTTAATCTAAGCACTGCATATCATCCTCAGACGGATGGGCAGAGTGAACGGACTATTCAGACATTAGAAGATATGCTTCGGCTTGTGTAATTGATTTTGGTGGAAGTTGGGACACTCATCTACCACTCATCGAATTCGCCTACAATAATAGCTATCACTCCAGCATCAAAGCTGCACCTTATGAAGCTTTATACGGAAGAAAGTGTCGAACTCCTATCTGTTGGACGGAAGTAGAGGAAAGTCAACTAGCAGGACCACAAATCATTGTGGAGACCACAGAAAAGATCCAGCAAATAAAAGAAAGGATGAAAAGTGCTCAAGATCGACAAAAGAGTTATGCAGATCAGAGGCGTAAACCCCTAGAGTTCCAACTAGGGGATAAAGTAATGCTTATGGTATCACCCCTGAAAGGAGTGATTCGGTTTGGAAAGAAGGGAAAGTTGAAACCCCGATACATTGGGCTGTTTGAAGTAACAAGCAAAGTAGGACCAGTGGCTTATCGGCTAAAACTTCCTGAACAGCTGGCAGGAATACATAATACTTTTCATGTATCAAATTTAAGGAAGTGCCTGGTGGACGAAGCCGAACAAATACCCCTGGAAGACGTACAGGTTGACGAAAAACTCAACTTCATTGAAGAACCACTACAAATCGAAGATAGGAAGGTTAAAAAGTTACGCAAGAAGGAAATCCCGTTAGTTAAAGTCAAGTGGAACGCACGTCATGGACCCAACTTTACATGGGAATTAGAAAACCTAATGAAAGATAAGTACCCTCATCTTTTTAAGTGATGACAAATTTCGAGGACGGAATTTTTGTAAGGAAGGAAGGACGTAATACCCCGAACCTTAATGTACTGGTTATAAACGTATGAAATATGTAATTTATATTTCACATATTGTTAAACGAGTAAGATGATGGTGTGAAAGGTGAAATATCTTGACAAGCCTTGGCTAGTATAGGAGACCATTTAATATTAATAATTAAATATATTATTTTTTTGACCTTACTCCATTTTTAATGAAACTTAGGTTAAAACGTAGATAAAAATATGCTCGTTCTAATGACATATTCGTCGTTTTATAAAACGTCATATTTTAAAAGTTATACGAGAAAAACGAGCGAAGCAGCTGAATTAATATATATAAGCAAGCAAGCTAGCAGGTCAAGCAGGCAGGTAGGCACGTCAATTGAATCCCACATCGACCAGAAAGGGTTTTGAGGTGCTTGCTTGCTTACTTTAAATAAGAGTCTCAGTAGTTTGTTTAGGTACCAGTTTCTTTAATGGAAACGCTCTAGTATAGAGAATCCCGAGTATACGATACCCCGTTAGGTGTTGTTAATAGTCGTTTTTGGAGCGCGAGTAGGAGCAGGAGTAGGGAAACTCTACATCAACGTGTCGTAGATAGTTTTAAGGTATGCTCATGTTTACGTTTATGTTTAGTTAGTTATTATTTAATTTTAGTAGTTAATAGGAGTATTATTATTAGTAGTAGTAATATTATTATTAGTAGTAGTAATGTTAGTATTATTTTTAGGTACTAGGGTTATTGTCAGGGGCGGGTATTGGGTAGCCTAGCCTTAGTTAAGCATAGACTGATCAACCATGCTTAAACAAGGCAGCACTAACCAATATCCAACCATGATAATGACTAGTTAGGTGTACCATTACCTAACCTAGGATTATGTAATTGTGTCAGGACCTTTAGACATAACCCAGTCGTACTAGCGGCAGTTAAGCAATTGCTAATTAGGTGAGTCATCATACTTGTCTTTTAAACGGTGATAGTATACTCGTCCATAACAGGTAATAACGAGAATGCTGCAGTATCCATGTGTCAGTAGGGGTATATGGGATCCTATTATGCTTAATGAGGTGTGTCACTCTAGGAAGGATAATAAGGTGTTGTACCCACAGGCACTTCGTGCTTATAAGGTCCAGCGACACACACTTATACCTATGTAACGGCCGTAGGGGGACACAGCTGGAGGACCAGTATGTCTCTTGTACGGTGGTTTGTGACATGTCAGATGTGACCTATAAGGTTCAATGAGGCCCAACCTGACTATAATGTGGTCACATGCCAATATTATGTATGCATATAATGTAAACTGTGGTCTGTCTTTATAAAAATTGTATAGTATGAGCTCACCAGTATATATTTGACGTCGTTTTGAGTATACTTATCTCAGGTGAGTCATGAGGAAAGCTATAGGAACTACTTGACAGTTGTGGAGTTTTAGAAGATCAAGGAGTTCTTAGTTGCCAAAAGATTATAAATAAATAAAGTGTTGTACTCAAACTATTATAAGTTTTAATGAAAGTTTAGTTTGTTTCTGCTGTAAGTGTATCAATTGTGCATAATCACTCGGGTTACGGGGTGGGTGTTACACAGGTTGGTTGGGAGCTGCCTGATTGGCTTGGGCAGTGACAGCGAAGTTCTGGGAAGCCTTGCACTTCCTAGACCCTTTCGAAGAACCAGATTTCTTCCCCTTCTTGTTTTCACCCTTACCAGACGAATGTTTCTTATCCTTGTCACCCTTGTTATGAAGCTTACCCTTTTTGATTTGCGACTCAGTCAAAGTTGCAGCTAACTCGATTGCCTGACGAACTGTGGTAGGGTTACTACCAGTGACGATGTCTTGCACGGTGTCAGGTAAACCATCGACATACCTCTCGATAGCTTTCTCGAGTGGGGTAACCATTGTAGGACAAAGCAGGCTCAACTCCTCATACCTGTCAGTATAACCCGGTGCTCACCACTATCCTGCTTCAAATCATCAAACTCCCTTTCTAAAGCCCTTAGTTCCTAACGAGGACAGAATTCCCTCATCATAAGAGCCCTAAGCTCTGCCCTGGTCTGTGCTAAAGCAACTTCAGCACCACGGTCTCTCATGACTCCATTCCACCAAGTAAGAGCCCTCTTTTGAAATACGCTAGAAGCAAACTCGACTTTGCGATTATCAGGACACTGAACATGACAAAACGTACTCTCAATGCTCTCAAACCACTGTAGGAGCCCAATTGCTCCTTCAGAACCACTAAACTTGAGTGGTTTAGCCGAATTGAAACTCTTGAAGTTGCATGGAGCATTTTGGTTATTGTTGGCTTGGTTAACTTGAGCAACAATGTCTGGGAGTACAGCAGCCATTTGCTGCGCAATGATAGCTGCCATTTCGGCATTAGGTAGCAGATTTTCGCGTCGAGGATGCATTCTAAAAGAGGAAACATGAGAGAAAACGAGTGAGATGTTTAGATGATTAGATGAAAAGAATGAAATGATACAAAAATCAACAAAAGCAAAGGTGGTGGTCATTCGTTCGTAACAAGCAAACAAACGACACACAGTGACTAATCAAAGTAAATGGGTCAAAAATAATGTATCACGAAGACATGCTTTAGCCTATAAGTGGACACTCACCCCAAGAGTTCCCAGGTAAGAGTGACTGGTCCGATTATGTGGATTTGTACGAACACTCTAGCCTAGACAGAAAACTCGAGATACAGGCATCCACTCTTTCAGATTGCACGTGTTCACATTATCTAGACCCAAACTTTGACGGGATTTTGAAAATTCAGAAGGCATTAAGCCAAAAACGAATCATCCGAAAGGGTGGGTGATTATTTTCAAAATCGTTTTGGAAAATTGGGTTCTTGTTTTGGTAATCACCTAAGGATAGGTGAAGTGCATGTTTTAAGATCTAAACACAAGATAACTTGTGTTAGGGTCCTAGAAAGTTATAGTCTAGGTCAAAGCATTACTAATAACCTAATTCCCTATAACCATTGGCTCTGATACAAACTCTTCTGTCACACCCCGACCGCGTAAAACAACAAACCGCGGCGAAAACGTCGGGGAGTGTAGCAACAGAATTATTGTTTCACAACCATGGTAATTAAAGTTTTGTTTTATTTATTAACAAAAGGGGTTACATTGTCTTAAAACAAAAGAAACAGGAGTACATAACATTATTTAAACTAATCTTGCTTCTTTTATGTCACTAAGGCCCGAGTCCACCCTAGTGTATCCTGATCAAACCTGCATCAGCTCCTGAAAACACATGTGAAAATAGGTACGTCAGCATAAAAATGCATGTGAGATACATAGGTTTTGTTCAAATAGGATTCATGACTTGAGTTTAAAGAAATGTTTAATAAAAGTTAGTCATGAATCTTGTTAAGTGTTTTCTTTTATAAATCATACGAAAAATTTGATAAGAAATCAGATGATATAAAAGAAAGGTGTATGGTTAAATAAATAACCAAGTAAAATGAGTTTGTATAAATTAAACTGTTTGTAAAACAATGTCTTGTGAAGATATGTTATTTGTGTAAAATGTAATATGTCTAAATTGAAATGGTTTAAATAACGCTACGATATGTAATATCATAAAAGCACTTATATATAGGAAGTACCAGCGGCGTATCCACCATGCTTTTACCATATTACACACGCCTCGTTATTTAAATCACTTACCCAAGTAAACCACCAAAAATGTCTTGTTTAAACCAATCGTCATATGTTTATGTGTAAACCATGTTATTGTCAAATGTAAATCATGTAATGTGTAACCAAATGTCATGTATGGCAAGTGAAATATGTCAACTAAAGCCATAGGTAAAATGCACAAAACAAGGTATTAAAATAAATCAAAGTTATGTTTTGTAAAATAACTGCATGCTCTACTGATACAAACATCTATGCGGTATTGTTAAAATGCATACATTCAAGCCTTGCGACTGTGGCGACAAACCCTTAAACAAATTAAAGGTTTATCTGAATTATGTATATTGCCTTCAGTCATTCCTTCCACCCAAACAAACCTAGGATTTCAGGAACGGGAGTTGTCAATTCCTATGGTACCATTACTTACTACCAAGCGGCGTGATCAATGTTAATGAATGTATTTTTATCCCATTTAAACAAACCAAATGTCATACCAAATGTAAGCATGTTATGTGAAAACAATGTACTAAGTATGCAATAAATGAACATACATAGCATGTGATGTAAAACAATGTACTAAGTATGCAATAAATGAACATACATAGCATGTGATGTAAAACAATGTACTAAGTATGCAATAAATGAACATACATAGCAAAAACATGGATAAAATCATTTACTATACGTGTACTAATGAACATAGCAAGTATATGTCATGAAAGCATAAAAAACACGAAAATAACAAGTAGGCACATGTGTTTCACCCCAAAACATTTGAAAGCAGTAAAAGAGGGGACTATATACTCACTTGAGATTGCTTAATAGTCTTTGGATAACAACCAAGCAAAGCTAGAAAGATCACGGAATCAAACGGCACATAATATAGGTAACTACGTTAATAAACGGACCTAAATCGGAGGATCGGATAGAATGAGGTTTCGTGAACCAAATGAGTATATGAACTCATGTAATATGGTTTAACAAAGCCTACAATCTAAAACGGAAACTATCCTAAGTGCTTACGACCCATTACGACCCGTTTAGGTAGCTTACGCTACTTTAACGCGTCATTCGCGTAAAACGCGTTCGTACCGCCTAACTAGTCCTATGACAAGAATTATATGCCTTAACTGTTTAAAAATGTTGCCTAATCAGTTTAGATGTCAAAATTTAGGTTACATATGCTTCAAATGAAATTATGCGTAAAAAGAGCATTTTGGTCATTTTCCTAAGGCATATAATTACCTATCATACAACTAAGTAGACTAAGTGACCATAAAGTATAAACTCGGAAGGTTATTCTTTATGCAACTATGGTCACAAAATGTGTTTGGTCGGATCCTAATGATCGACCAAACGGGTCGGGTTCGAAAGTCTAAGCGGTTGTTTAGACCGCTTATCTTACGACCCTACATAAGCACTAAACCTAAAGTGAAGAGCTATACATGTTAAAACGTGTTTAACGAAGTTAGAAAACAAGTTTGATATCAAAACAAAGGGTTTTGATACCCAAGAATAGTTTGGTTGCAAAATACGCAAGAATACGCATTTTGACCGAAACTATGACTCGTCTCTATGCCTAAATAACGTGGTAATCAGTAGGTATAGTCACAAAGGACTATGACCATCGTGATTACGCTCACGTTGCGAAGTTCAAATGAACTTCGTGTTGACCATTGACTGGTCAAAGCAGAAAGTCAAACACTGTATGACTTTCGTCCTAAAAACGCATAAACACACGAAAGAATACTTACAAGAGGTCCAAGCTATGAAGGTTTGATCTAAAAATTCTCAGGTATGAAGTGTATAAGCTCCAACTTTGAGAATAATCAGATCAAAGTGTGAGCTTGGATTGAAAACTTGGGGGTTTATATAGTTTTCAGGTAACCGTTAAGATCATTCCTCGATAAACGAGCTTCGATCTGAGCCGTACAAGTGCACCCCCTGATTTAGAATACCATGGGCGCCCCTAAACAAGCCCATAGAATGTTTAAAACCATTTGCAAACCCAGGGAAGAGCTGGAACAAGCTGTAAAAAAGTTTCTGCTGATCTGCAGGTCTCTCGTGCCCCGCGTACGAGACAGGGCAGGCTTATGCGGCCCGCGTCCGCTGCAGATCAGCAAACAAGTTTCAAAAGTTGTAGTTTTGGTCCCTGCACATGTATAAGGCCATTTCTGACACGTTTAAAGCCCGTTAAGCCACTTTCAAGGCTCTACAATGATGCCTAAGTATAGAGGACATGAAACATGCTTGAAAATGTGCTGGATGTCGGTTCGTTTGGTCGTACGATCACGTTATTCGGTTAATTACGACGAAACACGAACGGACGCGAAAAACGATCCAAATTACGCGACGAATGGAATTTTATCATGCCAATCACTAAAACAAAATATTTTAATGATTACATAAATTTTTGGATGTCCGGATGTATTCAGAACGTAAGATATGCGCGAAAAAGCAAACTTATGCACTTTTTGACGCTTTTAGTCCCTGTTTGATCTAAAAGTTTATTTTAGCATACCGAACCCCTCAAAGCCTATTTCTAAGCTATGTAAAGGATATTTATGGTATTTTTAACTTATGATCATGTTTCGGAATGTCCGTTACAGTACGAATCGGCATACTTTCGCAGTTTGTCGAAATTAGTCCCTGTAAGCGAATAAACTTGATTTTGCCATACCAAAGCCTTCAAAACTTATTTCTAAGTTATGTAAAGGTTATTTAAGGTATGTTAAGCATATATTGATGTTCCGAAGTGTTTGTCGCATTAAAATGAATACGTTTACGCATCGGTTTGCGTATAACTCTCTAGAAAACGATATAGAGTTTGAAATTGAACAAAAATCAAAACATGTAAAATGTCAAACATAAATAAACAAATATTGGGATCAAATAACATTGTTTTATTGATAATTGAACTATTCAAAGGTTTATACAATGATTACAAGCACATATGTTACATTTGACCACCTTAGTTGGGTACTCTGATGCTGACTGGGCTCTATGTATCGAGACCCGCCGTTCGACTTATGGTTATTCGATTTATTTGGGTGGAAATCTTGTTTCCTGGAGTGTGAAGAAGCAGCCTATTGTCTCTCGTTCCAGCTGCGAATCTGAATATCGTGCTATGATGAATACTGCGGCTGAGATTATTTAGATTACTCACCTTTTGCGCGAATTACATGCTCTTCCTACTGATCGACCTACTATTCTGTGTGATAATAAGAGTGCTATTTTTCTCAGTCAAAATCCAGTCTCTCACAAACGTGCGAAGCATATTGATATTGATTATCACTTTGTTCGAGAACTTGTCTCATCTGGAAAGCTCTACACCAAGTTTGTTCCATCCAATCTCCAGGTTGCTGACATTTTACCAAGAGTCTTCCCAAGCCTTTGTTTCAAAAATTTTGGACTCTGCTCTGTGTTGGTCCTCCACCTGTTCGATTGAAGTGGGGTAATAGCCTAACGTTAAATCAGTCATGAGATTATGTAATATTGTTAAATTATTGTATATTTCGTTTCCTAGTTTATAGGCTCTTGTAACACTATATATTATTTCTTCAATCAATGTAAAGGTGAGAGATTGAGTCCTAATAAAGGCTAAGGAATTTGCAACTCCTCAGCTTAAGGCCTATTATGTCTAAAGCTCTTTTTACTAGATCCTGCCTGTGGGCTTGTAGTCGAATACTTGTAGAACTTTTATATATATTCAAGAATTTTATTGAATTAAATATTTTTACTCCAATACTTCAGCTGCATTATTGTTTGTGATACTGTTATCCAATCGTCACGACCCATCAGGGCCCACCGAAAATTGGGGCGTGACATTTGTCAAAGTTCTGATTTTTTTGTTTTGAACAAGAAGAAAGAGAGAGATGAGAGAGAGAAAGATAATCCGATATTTTGCATTGAATTAGAAAGAGAGAGTGAGAGACAAAGTTATAAGGAATGAGAAATGATAGAAAGAGAGAGAATGAGTAATTAACTATATTACCCTTAGTTTTTAGCATTTGGCTTGAGGGGGGTTAGGTTTTTTTTGGGGGAGTGGGTGGGGGGTTTGGTTTTTTTAGGTTTTTTTGGTGTGTTCACATTGGTTCTCATGGTTCTCACAATAAAGGTGGTTCTCAAATGAACCTTACCCTATATATATATATATATATATATAACGGGTTTGGGAGAAAACGCTCAAAAGTGTGAGAACGGTGAGAACGCATCCTGGCCTAACACGTGTCCCGCGGAGGGGCTTTTTTGTCTTTTCATTCTTCTTTTATTTTCACAACGCGGTATAATATTTTCTGGCGTCTAAGTTTTTTTTGGCGTTAATTGTATTTATTAAACTTTTTGGCGTTTAATTAATTGTTTTTGTGTCACATATATAATTTTTTTGGCGTTATATCGTTTTCTGGTTAATTTTTTTGGCGTTTGTGGCGTTTTGTATAATAATTCATTACGAGTAAGTAATATTTGCATAAGATTAAAATAAGTCCAATTTTTCTTTTTGGCGTTTATTGAATTTTTTGGCGTTTTAATACCCTTTACAAGGTGCTTTGCCAGCAGCTGTTCTCCCAGTTTTCATTCTACTAGCGTTTTGGTGTTTGTAGTTTTTGGCGTTTTATATAATAATGTATTTTATTTATAGAGAATTAGATAACAAAACAACGGTTAACTTGATATCAATACAATATAAAATGAAAACAAAAATAATTAAAAATGATAATCTAATTTTTCTTTCCAATCTTCAATGTCATCAGCCTCTTCCTTCTTGAATTTGTTTTTGGCGTTTTGAACCTTTTTTGAATAATTTATGTAAGGACTCTCCAAATTTGTCCCAAAATAACCCATAAGTG
>JARYGA010014231.1:0-19869 GCA_030545235.1 Helianthus tuberosus | reverse complement strand
TTAATTTGACGTTGGGCGCGAGGCACGACCCGTGTTGTCACGGCATCGCTCGTGTCTAGTTTCCTGACGGTTTTTTTTAAATTGAAGTTTTAAGTTTCTGCAACTGGGATCGAGGCATGGCCGGTGTTGTCACGACACGGTCCGTATCTGGGTTCGGAGCACATTCTTGAAACTGGTTTTTAGATTAGGCCGTTAGCTTGGACTTTTCCCAAAATCTTTGTATCCCCGGCAACGACGCCAAAAACTTGACGTGGTTGAGTGTGCTTATTAAATGATGGTTATTTATAGGTTGTTTTCTTCACTAGTTCAAGTTTTATTATTTATAAAAGCACGATATAATATGATCACACTATAACTCACGTTGGGCAAGTGCACCCATCATTATCGTAATATAGTGATGGTAAGATACCGTTGTCGTCTAAGGATACATAAGTTTTAGTACCGAGTCATTGTTAACGTCTAGTCTAGTCCAAAAGTTGAGTTTTAAAAAGAATAAATAAAAATAATAATAATAATAATAGAAAATAAAATGGCTCAAGAGGAAAATAAAAAATAGAAATCAATGATAGGAAAATGGGTGTATAGGATCAACATACTTCTTAACGCTTCGTTAACTAGATCTTACCATGAGGTAACAAGGGCTCGATTGTCAGACGAGGAGCTGTGCGTGTTAATGTGTATTGTTGTGCAGTATATGGGTCGAATTCCTAACACACTCGATCCTTCCGCTTTGAATGAGCAGGGAAACGCCACTCGAGCCTGGGATATAGTATTAACTAATTACATAGTGTAAGGAGTTTATATTACTTGTCCCTATTTAGTCTGTCGGTGAGTTGTCAATTCCCCTAAGGTAGTTACTCTTATATAAACTAAGTCCTTTACACTTTGGTGTTATCTCTGTGCAGAGACAAGAGCTTACCCAACCTGAAGTTCCAACCAAAACCTTTAACCTCCGCTAAGAGCATCAACATGCTTTGACTCTACATAGACATAGTAAACATGAACGACCCAAGTTAATGATGTCGCAAGGTTGTTGGTAGATTGTAAGGATTAGGCGGAAACTCTAATGACCCAAGTTAATGGAGAAACTATTATTTACTCACTCTCAATAAACTATTTTAATTAGTTAAAGTCATTAAAAAACACACACCTTGTTCACCCATGATCTTTCTTAGTTACCTCAACATCAAGGGGATAAGTTTCCCCCAAACAACCTAAAAAAATGTAGACAAGAATGGTTATGGAATAAGATATGATCAAACTTGAAAATATTATATAAATCATAAAAAGCTTGATTACACTAATGATTCTTGAGTTTTTTTTCTAGAGATTACAAAGATTAGAGAGAGTGGGATAGAAGTAGGGGTGAGCAAAAACCGAACCACAATCGAAAACCTAACCGTTAAGCGAAAATATTAACCGAAACCGTCCAAACCGAATGGTTATGGTTAGGTGAACATGATTAATCGACATTTCGGTTTCGGTTAAGGTATCCTCATTAACCGATTTAAGCAAACCAAACCTTGTATTTTTATATTTATTAGTGATGTTTTATTATATTTACATTTGAAGTTAAATGTTTAGTAAGCATTAGAGTTATTTTTTTATCATCTTCCTCTTAGTTTCTTGTCTCTATTTATTTGTGTCACTTTTTTGTTTATTGCGTTAGCAAACTAAATATCTATATCCAAAATATGGTTATATTAATTACTTATGAACTATGTAATTCATTTTTTAGTATACGGTATATGCTTTGTAAGCTAAAATAGCTCGTATAAGAACATAATCAAGTATTAATTAATGAAACATCAATAAACTATATACAAGAATGAAACCATATTTTTATCTAAAAACACCAAAAATAAATATATCAGTTAATAACTGTTGGGATTGAACCCTACAAAGAAACAGTTGATTAAAGCCAAAACTGGATCAGATCAGTGGATTCAGAATAAGCAAATGTTTGCATCAGTCTTTCCCCTTGGAAGTTGTCCTAACATCTGATGACCTCCATCCATTGTTCATATACAACAACAGCTAATCTTCAACAACTGTTAAAGACTGTTGAAGGCTAAGCACTGATGCTCAATCTACTGTCATGGTTCAAGTACTGCAAAAGACACAAGCACTACTGGGAGTATAATAGTGGAATGAGAAGCAGTAGTTTAGTTTACTTCTTTGTATTGTATTGTATTGTAATCAGTGGTTAGATAACAGTGCTTGTATAGATCAGTGGTTGTAGGTTGTTAGGAGGTTAGATGTCACTTTCATGGTGACATCAGCAAAGATGCCACAGTGGTTTGTGTAGTTCTATAAATAGAACAGTACCCTGTACTGTTCTATTAGCTCTTTCTTCACAAGTCATTCTGTACGAACAAACTATCTGTGAGCTCAGGCTGAGGGGGAGATTGTATTGCATGCATGCATTGTAATTGAACTATTGTAATAAATATAATCATTCGATTTCATGTCAAACATGTGTGTTGAAAGCAATTCTTCCATTTGATTATGTTGAAAGTTTATTTCATTTTCATTCCGCTGCAACTTGTTTATCATTCATCTTTATTATAATTAAACAAACACAATCATAAGAAACTCAGATCCTAACAATTGGTATCAGAGGAAGGACAGTCAAACTTGATCTTACAATCATTTTGACGTAAAAGTTCAGCTCAAAATCGTTGATACTTTTGAATTGTTCGTTTTGTTGAAAAACCGAGTAAGGTTTAATCACGAGCAAGGTTGATTAATCAGTACCTGTAAAACAACCAGGATGACGTCACAATCACAGGATGTTAATAATAGCATCGGCTCAATCTTCAAACCACCCATGTTGAGGAGATCTGAATACAACATCTGGCAGAGAAGGATGGGTCACATCCTTGCTCAACAAAATACCGGATGTTGGAAGTCGGTTATCTTTGGACCACACGTTCCAATGGTGCCGAGTGCTGAGGATCTAAAGGTCTTTGTTCCTAAGAAAATTGAGAACTATAATGACCAGGATTTTCAGAAAATTGAACTAGATGCCAAGGCATTCAGCATCGTTGCATCTGCACTACCAAATGAAAATTATGCTGGGCTGTTACACTGTAACAGTGCCAAGGAATTGTGGGATGCACTGAAGGAACAGTATGGGGGGATTGAAGAAGTGATTGAAAATAATATGGAAATTTTAAATCAACAGTATGAAACCTTTTGTCACATTAAGGGTGAATCACTAACACAACAGTTTGAGCGATTCAGTTGTCTCATTAGTGAGCTAAGACTTGTTAATGTTGAATTTACTAATTCAACACAAAATAGCAGGTTTCTTAGGTCACTGCCTGATAAATGGGATACAATTGATTTTGTGACCAGAAATTCAGTTGGGTTCAAAGATCTGACCCTGACCCAACTTCATGGTAGACTCCTGACCTATGAAAGGGAGTTTGATATACGTTAAATTATACATGTTTTTATCCCCCAAAACATTTCCATTTTAAGTTTTTTGACTGAAACGAAGACGTTTAGGTACCAAAGCCGGTACTTTTATATTTTCAGGTCTTAAACGAAGAACAAAAGACAAATCTGATGAAAACTGGCAAATTCTGATGCGTTTCTGATAAAATGGAAGCACTGCCAGTGCGACTCATGGTGCCGCTGATTACTCGAACCGCACTCTCGTACGAGCCAACTGCACTCCCATGTGAGCCAACCACACCCCCATCCACCACCTGAACCATACTTTCTGATCAGGATTCTGATGACCTCGCACTACCGTGCGACCAGTCGCATGACCGTGCCAATCTGGTGACCTCGACAAGTTGTCCACTGGTCCACTTGGCTGACTCAGGATCGGAGAAAATGACGTCACCCGTCAAGACCTGACCGCACGGCCGTGCGACCAGTCGCATGGCCGTGCCAAACTGAAAATTGCCTATAAATAGCAGCATTCGCTACTGATCAAAATGTTGTGTTTTTCTCCATGTTTCTGGGCTCCGAAGCAGTCCTGATCAGACCCATTTGAAGCATAAAGATCGAGTGGAAGCATAACCGATCCAACCCGTCAATTCCTTGCTTGTTTATGGTTCGATTCCTTGTTCTTAAACATGTATTCTGATCATTATTCAAGTTATGAACTGATGTTAGTTTATGTTTAATGTAGTTTATGTAATAGTAGTTATAAACTCGTTTCTTGAATAATCTTTATGTTGTAATCTTGTTTGTATGAAACTTAGCACTTTTTCATGTTTGAATCTTCATGATTATATAATGAACGTTTCATTGATGTTGAGTTCCTGATTATGTTTGATTATCTTGCATAATGAATTTGTGGTTAGTGGGATGGTAACTATTTCTTGATTAATCACTTGTTTGTAGACTTTGTTTACACCATGAAACCAGACCAGGGTATTGGTTTTATACAAGATATATCTTATTTTGATTAGGAATACTTTCTTACACGTAAGGGTTCTAATGAATTATATGGTGTTGATTGCATGTTCTTAGATGCGGTTTATGATCCTTGTTTAGTAGTTTTAGTCTGAAATTGCTGACATGGTAGATTTGTGTTTAAGACATGTAAAGGTGAAATTGTTTGTTATATGATCTACATAATTGCTTATCCTCGTGGCTGTATTGTGACCATCGGTATTGCTTTCTTTGATAAGTGAGGTTAGGAATCCAGACCCGGTAAATAACCTATCTTTAAAGGTTCGCATGAATAAATATTAATTGCTCGCTAATGAATGATTTTAAGTGGTTAACGTGTGACCATCGCGTTAACTTTCCGAAGAATCATAATGCTAGAAATCCAGACCCGGTAACTAGCTGTCTCGAAATTGAAAAATTGATTAAGTACTTTTGTGACATATCTGATAGATAACATGTTTAGGTGGTTTGTGAAATGAGATAATAGTATATTTATGTTTTAAATATAGTTTTAGGTAATTTTAGTTAAACAACCATTCACATATCCTTTTATCTCGTAAATTAATGACAAAGATTTAGTACATATAACGCCCGTGTTCCATGGATCGATATCTGGCTCTTACTAATACTTTGCTGCATATATGACGGGATACACTTGTCCTTTGTTGTGTGTGTTTTAATGTTAAGGTATAAACCATTTTTATAAATATAAAACGCACTTCGCTGGGCGCGTGAAGATGCTGTAAATAAATGTGTATATAACCGCCCACGTCAAGTTTTTGGCGCCGTTGCCGGGGACTACGTCGAAATTAATGGAACAATCCGAGTCAATATCTTACCGGTGTACAAACTTTTAATAACTGTTAATACTTGTAAATTTTTTATCTATTTTCTTTTATTTACTAACTTGTGAATACCTAGCCTGGCACGCCCACTAGGACTAACTTTTCTTTTTCTGTTTTACTAACCAACTAATCGTCGGACTCAACTAACCAACTAACATCACTAAATTATTACTAACTTATTACTAACTTTTTATTAACTCTTTAACTAACATTTATTTCCGTTTATTTATTTGATCCAGTTAATGTGTTCGGAATCGAACCATTTTTCCTTCATTATTTCAATTCAGTAATTTCATTTCTGTACTTCGTTTATTTATTTATTTCAGTTCAGTATTCCTAATTCAGTATTTTATTTATTTTACGTTCAGTTATTCTTTTATTTATTTATTTCAGTCCGTTTATTTACCTGTTTATTCATTTAATTATTGTACTCATTTGTTTATTTAATTACTCCATAAAAATAAGATATACCTTTCTAATAAAATCATTAGATTTTCTGATGAATTCCAATGAATTCAGCAGATTTTCTGATGGATTCTGATAAACCCATTAGATGTTCTATAAACAACAGTTTACAATTCTGATGAATTTACCAGATTTTCTGGTAATTCTGATGGATTTATCAGAAATTCTGATGGAACGAAAAATTTCAACAGATTTTTATCAGAATCTTATCAGATATATCAGATTTTCTGATACATAAAAAAAAGTTATCTCATATTTCTGGTGATGTCATCAGAATTCCTGGTAAAACAGCCAAGAACAGTTCTCGGATGTAAATATGTAAATAAGCCAGTAAATATTTATTTAGATTTATTTATATATTTTGTATACATTTATATATTATATTATTATTATTATTATTATTATTATTATTATTATTATTCATTTCGTATATTATTATTATGTTCTTTTTTCTGTATAATGCCTTCCTTTTTACGTGCATGCTAATGTCCATGCCCCCTGCACCCGCTAACGCTGAGCTAGCCAACGAACCAGAAAATAACCTAAGAATAAGTAGGAGGCTTCGCGAAAGATCACTTGTCATTGTACAAAGGATTGCGGCCGCAATCGACGAACCAGTGATACTTTCTGACAGCGAGAGTTCAGAGGACGACACATGAAGCATTATGGCAGAGGACGACCAACCTTTAAATGAGACCGGCCGTCCAGGAGGGGGGGGCTTGCTACCGATCATTGCCCGACCTATGATAGCAGCATCGAGTTTTGAAATTAAATCTAGTATAATTAACATGTTGCAAAATTATGTGCAGTTTGATGGGAAGGATCATGAAGATCCGGGTTGGCACATCGCTTCATTTCTCGAGGTGTGCTCGACTTTCAAAATTCGAGATGTTTTTGAAGACGCAATTCGTTTGCGACTCTTTCCATTTTCTTTGCGAGACAAAGCCCGATCTTGGCTCTTGTCACTTCCAGCAGGGTCCATCACCACCTGGAACGAGATGGCCGATCTTTTTATGCAAAAATATTTCCCACCGGAAAAGACTGCTAAGCTCAAAAATCGTATTATGACATTCAAACAGGATGAAGGAGAATCCCTACACGCAGCTTGGGAGAGGTTCAAAGATCTTCTGATCGATGTTCCACATCACGGGTTTTCCAAAAGGCAACTTGTGTTGAACTTCTACCAAGGACTCAGCTACAACTCACAAGAACGTTTAGATGTTTATGCAGGAGGCGATCTTGGAACAAAAACACCCAATGAAGCCTATGCAATTATAGAGAAAGCTACATTGAAGTCAAGTTCGCATCATAGTGGAGTACGAAGTAAAGCTTTATCTATTCCTGGAGTTCATCAAGTAGATACACATACGGCTCTTGCAGCACATATTGGAGCTTTGGCAGTAAGGTTTGATCAGGCTCAGAACGTTTCAAAAGTACAATCATCATGTGAACTGTGTGGAGTGTCACACGAGCCAGGTACATGTGAGCAGGGTGTTATGTTCACAGGCCACGAAGAGGTGGACTATTTGGGCAATCAAATTAGGCCCCAGAATAACCCCTAGAGCAACACGTACAATCCGGGTTGGAGGAATCACCCAAACTTTGGGTGGAAAGCCAATTCCAGTAACCAGAACCCACTCGGATATGCTCAACGCGCTCCCGCGCCACAACAGCCTCAGGGGAAATCCTTTCAGCCCCAGGGACAGGACAATCTTTTCAGCCATCAGGGCAAACCTTTCAACCACGTTACAATAATTTAGGTTCAGGAAGCACTTCCCAGCCACAAGCCTCTCAAACAAACTCAAAACTAGAGGAGATGATGGCGCAGCTGTTAAACAAATCCAATAATGCCAATCAAATTTCTGAAAAACGATACCAGCAGCATGAGGAGCGTTTCATGGCACAAGAAGGGGAAATGCAAAGCCAGAAGGTTTCAATTCAAACCATTGAGAATCAAGTCGGCCAATTGGCCAAGATGTTGTCTGAAAGACCACAAGGTAGTCTTCCAGGTAACACAGAACCAAACTCGAGAGGGCACGTTAATGCAGTAATGACGAGTAGTGGTAAAACCACGGGACCTGACAAATCGGACTCACCACCGATCACTGATACGGTCCAAACTGACGCTTCAGACGAGGTGCACACTAGGCGAGTCCCAACAAGTACAGCACAGTTTCAGGAGCCAGTTAAAGATTTCATTCCTCCTATTCCATATCCGAGCAGATTAAAGAAACAAAAGAACGATGAACAACATGGTAAGTTTTTAGAAATGTTTAAACAATTACACATAAACATACCATTTGTTGAGGCGTTGGCTCAAATGCCTAAATACGCAAGGTTCTTAAAGACATCCTCACAAACAAGCAGAAGCTCGAAAGCTTGTCTTGTGTGTTGATGAATGAAAACTGTTCAGCCCTTCTCCAAAACCGTCTACCTGAAAAGATGGGAGATCCGGGCAGTTTTACTCTTCCCTGTCTCATTAGCAGCATGTCTGTCAGTCACGCATTAGCCGATTTAGGAGCTAGCATAAACCTTATGCCATATAAAGTTTTTGCTAAATTAGATCTGGGTGAACCTTCACCCACTAGAATGAGTATTCGACTTGCAGATCATTCAATCAAGTATCCGCGTGGATTCGTTGAAAACATGCTTGTTAAAATTGATAAATTTGTTTTTCCCGTGGATTTTGTTATTCTTGACATGGACGAAGACTCAAAAGTGCCATTAATACTTGGGAGCCCGTTCCTCAATACCGCGAGAACGATTGTTGATGTGGCAGCTGGCCAAATCACGCTCCGAGTAAATGACGAGCATGTGACTTTTGATATTAAAAGATCAATGCAGCATCCGTAAAGTCACGATGACATGCTTTAATATGTCGACATTGTCGATACTTGTGTAAGCTCTCATTTACAAGGCACTATTGAAGAAATTGATACGGACACACATCTGTTGTATGAGAACCAAAATGACATTTCGCAGGAAGGCCATGAAACTGAGCAGCCAGTTTTCCAAATCGGTAATGATGGTTCTCAAAGTCGAGATCAATTTGTGGAGATCGACCGTGAAATTGAAGAAAAGTCCAAACCTTCGGTTGAAGACCCACCGTCGTTGGAGTTAAAAGAACTACCAACGCATCTCGAATATGCATTTCTAGATGAGGAGTGTCGCTTGCCAGTCATCATTTCAGCATCTTTATCAAAAGAAGAAAAGAGACAGCTTCTCGAAGTTCTAACGCTCCACAAGAAAGCTATGGCATGGAAGATCATGGATATCAAAGGCATTAATCCTTCTTTTTGTACTCATAAGATTCTCATGGAAGACAATTACAAGCCTAGTGCACAGCATCAAAGGCGTCTGAATCCAAATATGCAGGACGTGGTGAAGAAAGAAGTTATTAAATTGTTAGATGCAGGGCTGATTTATCCTATATCTGATTATGTTTGGGTAAGTCCAGTGCAAGTAGTACCCAAGAAAGGTGGTATTACTGTAGTTCCAAACGATAGTAATGAACTTATTCCTACCCGTACCGTCACCGGATGGTGAGTTTGCATCGATTACCGCAAACTCAATGATGCCACCCGTAAGGACCACTTCCCGCTTCCATTCATCGACCAGATGTTGGAACATCTGTTGGGGAAGTCATTTTTCTGTTTTCTGGATGGATTCTCTTGATATTTTCAAATTCCTATCGCTCCTGAAGATCAGGAAAAGACTACTTTCACATGTCCTTTCGGCACATTCGCCTACAGGCGTATGCCTTTTGGACTGTGTAATGCACCAGCCACATTTTAGCGTTGCATGGTAGCTATTTTCCATGACATGATTGAAGACTCCATGGAAGTATTCATGGATGATTTCTCTATTTTCGGGAGTTCTTTCAATCAATGTCTTGGAAATCTAAAAAGAATGTTAATGAGATGTGAGGAAACTAATCTTGTGCTTAACTGGGAGAAATGCCACTTCATGGTGAAGGAAGGGGTAGTTCTTGGACACAAAATCTCTGAAGCCGGGTTGGAAGTTGATCCAGCAAAAGTGGATATCATTTCTAAACTTCCTCCCCAACCTCAGTCAGAGCGATTAGAAGTTTCCTGGGTCATGCAGGGTTCTATAGGCGATTCATAAAACACTTTTCAAAAATCGCAAGACCTATGACCCGTTTATTAGAAAAAGATGCTCCATTTGTATTTTCAGACGAATGCATGAATGCTTTCAAGCAGCTGAAACAAAGGCTTATCGAAGCCCCTATTCTAGTCGCACCAGATTGGGCATTGCCATTTGAGATAATGTGCGATGCCAGAGATTATGCAATAGGAGCAGTCTTAGGACAATGAATGGAGAAGCATTTTCATCCTATTTACTATGCCAGCAAAACTCTACATGATGCTCAAGAAAATTATACGACTACAGAAAACGACAATTTCCCCCACGAATTTCTCTTAAGTATCGAGATGAACGACGATTCACCATGGTTCGCCGACTTTGCAAACTATCTCGCATGTGGAATCCTTATCAAAGGATTGTCATATCAACAAAAGAGCAAGTTCTTTGCAGATTTAAAATATTACATTTGGGACGAACCATACTTGTTTAGAATCGGAGCAGATCAGGTGATCCGAAGATGTGTATTTGGAGAAGAGGCAGCCAGCATTCTGCGTCACTGTCACGAAGGGCCAACAGGAGGTCATCATGGAGCAAACTACACTGCAAAGAAAGTGTTAGACTCTGGGTTTTACTGGCCCACAATCTTTCGTGATGCGCATGAATGGGTTAGAGCGTGTGATGCTTGCCAGAGGGCAACGAATATCTCCGCACATAATGAAATGCCTCAACATCCAATGCAAGTCTGTGAAGTCTTTGATATACGGGGTATCGACTTCATGGGACCATTTCCAGCCTCACGAGGTAACAAATACATCCTAGTTGCTGTAGACTACGTCTCAAAGTGGGCCGAAGCTCAAGCTTTGCCTAAAAATGATGCTAGGGTGGTTGTGAGGTTCTTAAAAAGTTTATTTGCCCGATTTGGTGCTCCAAAAGCACTAATCAGTGACCGAGGAACGCATTTTTGTAATGCGCAGTTAGAACGAGCCTTGTCCCGTTATGGTGTTCATCATAGATTAGCCACGCCATATCATCCTCAAACGAGCGGGCAAGTGGAGGTCACAAATTAGGGTTTGAAAAGAATCCTTGAGCGGTCCATTAATAACAACCGCAAGGATTGGTCAGACAAGCTAGATGACGCTCTGTGGGCTTTTAGAACAACATTCAAGACACCTATTGGGACCACACCCTTCAGGTTGGTTTATGGAAAAGCTTATCATCTACTTGTCGAGCTAGAACACAAGGCATTTTGGGCCTTAAAGACGGCAAATATGGATTTAAAACCCGGTGGTGAAGCCCGTTTTCTGCAAATTCACAAGCTCGAGGAGCTAAGAAACCATGCCTACGAAAGTTCTAGCAGATACAAGGAACGAGTCAAGAGATTTCATGACAAGAGGTTGAGAGACCATAAGGATCCCCGTATAGGGGATCTTGTCTTGTTATATAACTCAAGACTGCGTTTATTCCCCGGGAAGCTAAAATCGCGATGGATGGGTCCATACAAGGTTAAAGAAGTATTTCCGTACGGGGCCGTAACTATCGAGGATCCAAGCGGGGTAAGTTTCAAAGTCAACGGTCATCATTTAAAACATTACATCAACGGACCGGTTGACCCGGTGGAGGAAGTTCTCGAACTCCACGTCCCGCACACTTAAAACAAATGTGGGGAGAATGAGTCTAGCTATCGACTCGCTGACAAATTTAGCAAGCGTGTTTTCACACGCTAAGGGTATTTTTGTAAATATTAAATTTATCGCATTTATTTCCTTGTTCGTTAATTTTTCCTGCTTAACGTAGGTACGAACAAGTTCGATCCATAACTTTTGAAGTTTTGAAGTTAGTTTAAAGTTAAAAAATGTAAAACCTTGCAAAAATGGTAAAATCTTTTGAGAAAAAGGAGTTGAAGAGCATTCTGTTGCTTCTGTCTACAGAATGTACAGATGACACACGGCCGTGCACCTGATCCGCACGACTGTGCACTTCATAATCACATCTGACCAAGAACAACGTGCATAAGGTGGTCGTCGGACACGCAATACCGTATGGACCGAGTGCACTACCGTGTACAGCGGCACAACGTTGCGAACCACAGTACACAGGTTGATGTGCACGTCCGTGTACGACTTTTTAGCAACAGTAATTTTTCAGGGTATAAAAACGACTTTTCTACAAAAACCCTTCAAAATTACTAACCCTGGCCGCACACCCGTTCTTCGCTCTCCTACTCCTGAAAACAACCAATTTTTGCAAGGATTTAACTCAAATCTTCAATCAAGGTATGATTCCTTACTTGTTTTTAGTGTGTGTTTATTTTTGTTTAATAATGGATTTGGTTTTACTCATCTAACGGTTTGATCAATAGTAGTGTTCCCTATTTTAGTAGTGACGTACTTGGCAGGTTTGTAAGAAATGCACACAGAGTTGAGAAGGCTTCCATTCACCAGGTCTATTCATACGAATCTACTTCAACTCTGAGGGAGTACCTCTATCCTTTTCACATTATTAGTTTAGCTCTTCATAATCGCTTAACTAATACGTGTTTCACATTGGGGACAATGTGAGTTCAAGTGTGGGGAGGGGTTAAGGTTAACTTTGTTTGTCCTTTCGTTTTTGTAAAAAAAAAAAAATACAAAATACAAAATACAAAAACGGTCAGTTGTGTTCTTTAGAAAGCATCAGATTTGATCAAAACCGACAAGCCAAATTGATTTTTGAAAAAGATAACTAAAAGCGTGACGAAACAAAAGAAAGACTAGCATGTTTACCTTTATGTTTATACCCATTCCTTCCATTTACGTGAGCATATTTTTTAGCCTTTACTGCTTTCTTCAATGCTTCTTTGTTTTTGCGGAAAATGAGTGAGCCAGATGTTTCATGTAATTTAGAACTTGTCATTTGTATACTTTTCAAGATCATGAATATGTGAAATTGAATGAAAATGATGGAGGCACTTAGGATACCCTTTTGTGTTAGCCTTTTTCTTTATTTATATCCCGCACCCAACATTATCCATTAGTCCGCCATGTTGAGCCTATTTTCTGTGTTTTTCAAATTTTACCCAACTATTTAGCCTACTTAACCAAATTTAACCTTTTTATTTTTAAACCTTTGTGTTAAAACTCGGTCAAAGTTATTTTCCAACTAGCTTGTTTGTAATTATTTCCTTGTAAAAAAAAACCAGAAAATAGTGATCGAAAAACAGATCAAAAGACGATCAAATTAGAGCAATTTTAAGCGCTAAATAGTATAAGATATGTTGTATAGCTCGAAAAGGGTAAAATCGTCTTTAATCGTTATTTATGTATAGTTTTTGATTCATTTACGCTAGTTACAAATAGCCGCCGAGTTTTAACCATTTAGCCACTTTTAAATATCCATTCCTTACCCTTAACGTTAGCCTATCATTACAACCCATCAAAGACCTCTTGATTTATATTTTTCACATATTAATTGGTGGAGATTAGATCTTTTGACAAGCTTATAATATTGCATGATTCATTGACTAGGCATCGAGTGTTTTGACATACACATTACATGTATGATTCATAAATATAACCGAGTGTGTGTGAACATTGTGAGAAATGTAAAGATTTGCATGCTAAGTCGATCAAAAGTAGAATCATTGCTTTTTGGTTATCTTTATTTATATTCGCATACGCTTGTTTGGTCTAAAATCTTTGATGATTGACTTTTTGGAAAACCGATTGACCATCGAAATAAATTAGTAACTTTGTAAATTTTTAGATTCGTTCATTTGCTTTATTTAAGTTTGCTTGAGGATAAGCAAAGTTCAAGTGTGGGGATGTTTGATATACGTTAAATTATACATGTTTTTATCCCCCAAAACTGTCGCAACCCCCGATCCCTTATCTGTCCCGGGAACGGGCGGACGCGAACTCAGAATTTTGGTGGTATCAGTTTGTTAAATTGGCAGCGGAAATTACATCAGGACCGTAGGTAGGAAATGTTTATCAGAGTAAAACCACCATATTTGATATTAATAATTACATGGGTATAACCCAAGTTTCTTATTACAACATGTTTATAGGGATAAACCCTATTTTATTGAATTTAAAACATCGTCTTTTAGGTAACTTTTATAGCCACATTTTTTCCAAGCCTTCAGTGCTCTCCAGCTGGCTTTTTACTAATTGGCTGTCACATTGTGTTACCTGAAACGTGTTTTAAAAACATTTGTCAGTGGGAAATACTGGTGAGTGAATCCCAGTTTAATCAAGAAATATTTTATCAATTAACACAGTATTGAGAGCGATCACATTGTTTATTTCTACACAATTACTCATTCAGTACTGTCAATCTTGACTGGTGGGTCATATTACACATTGGCTAACTCGTCGTCCAATGGTAACGTGTTCCACATTTTGTATACAAAACCCCAACATACCGGCAGTAATTGAAGAACTACAAAGACTCAATCACCGCTTAATCGCATTGTAAAAAACATTTAAGGTTTTGTAAAATATTCCAAAAAGGTTAACAAAAAGAGGATAAACTCACATTGCTATCTTAGACTTCGCGTAAGGGTTTCCTGGGATTAATCTATAATTTACACAAATGTACATAGGTTACTATAATAACCCTTTGATTATATTAATGATACCCTCCCCGAGACGGTATTCCAACAACTACGTCGGGCAGAACCACGACAGTTGTTACGGAACCCTAAATCAATCGGGCAGCGTATCTAATACGAAACTGGGGTTATAATACTTACAACGGAGCAGAACCTCACTAATTAGGGGGTATTATACTCGGATATTATGCCTACTATTGAGAGAATTCGAGATACAGAAAAGAAAATGAATGATTGGACTGAAATCCGATGGCCCTTATTTATAGTGCTGATCTCTGGTCCTCTCGCGGCCCGCGTAAAGGTAGACGAGAGTCTACCCGGCCCGCGTCAAAGCTGGTCAGCGGACTAGCTTATCCGGGTCATCAGGTAGGCCCGCCAAGTGTTGGGCCATGTGGCGGCCCAGGGTCGCGCTGATTTTTATGTTCACGCGGCCCGCGTAGATGTTAACTAAGGTTTACGCGGCCCGCCTTAACTTAAAAATCAGGTTTTTATCTTTTACCCTTAAACCGCCTGCGTAAACTAAGGGCGAGGGTTGTCGCGGCCCGCCTAAACTTATATTTTCTTTTTTTTTTATTTATTTTTAATGCTATAACGTATTTCGGGCTCGGTTTTCACATACGAGCTGTATTTTAAGATATATAAGGGTATTTTAAATATATTAGGGTTTCGAAGAAAGAGAAAAAAATTTATGAAGGTGTCGGTTTCTTTAGGGTTGTTACAAAAACACTTCCATTTTAAGCGTTTTTTACTGAAACGATGACGTTTAGGTACCAAAGCCGGTACATTTATATTTTCAGGTCTTAAACGAAGAACAAAAGACAAATCTGATGAAAACGGGCAAATTCTAATGCGTTTATGATAAAACGAACAAAAATCTGATGACTGCCAGGTGTCGCACGGCCGTGCGATCCAACCGCACTACCGTGCGAGACCTCCGACCTCGGAAGCACTGCCAATGCGACTCATGGTGCTGCTAATTACTCGAACCGCACTCCCGTGCGAGCCAACCGCACCCCCATGCACCACCTGAACCATACTTTTTGATCACGATTCTGATGACCTCGCACTACCGTGCGACCAGTCGCATGACCGTGCCAATCTGGTGACCTAGACAAGTTGTCCACTAGTCCACTTGGCTGACTCAGGATCGGAGAAAATGACGTCACCCGACAAGACCTGACGCACGACCGTGCGACCAGTCGCATGGCCGTGCCAAACTGAAAATTGCCTATAAATAGCAGCATTCGCTACTGATCAAAATGTTGGGGTTTTCTCCATGTTTCTGGGCGATTTCTGGGTTCCGAAGCAGTCCTGATCAGACCCATTTGAAGCTTAAAGATCGAGTGGAAGCATAACCGATCCAACCCGTCAAATCCTTGCTTGTTTATGGTTCGATTCCTTGTTCTTAAACATGTATTCTGATCATTATTCAAGTTATGAACTGATGTTAGTTTATGTTTAATGTAGTTTATGTAATAGTAGTTATAAACTCGTTTCTTGAATAATCTTTATGTTGTAATCTTGTTTGTATGAAACTTAGTACTTTTTCATGTTTGAATCTTCATGATTATATAATGAACGTTTCATTGATGTTGAGTTCCTGATTATGTTTGATTATCTTGCATAATGAATCTGTGGTTAGTGGGATGGTAACTATTTCTTGATTAATCACTTGTTTGTAGACTTTGTTTACACCATGAAACCAGACCAGGGTATTGGTTTTATAGAAGATATATCTTATTTTGATTAGGAATACTTTCTTGCACGTAAGGGTTCTAATGAATTATATGGTGTTGATTGCATGTTCTTAGATGCGGTTTATGATCCTTGTTTAGTAGTTTTGGTCTGAAATTGCTAACATGGTAGATTTGTGTTTAAGACGTGTAAAGGTGAAATTGTTTGTTATATGATCTACATAATTGCTTATCCTCGTGGCTGTATTGTGACCACCGGTATTGCTTTCTTTGATAAATGAGGTTAGGAATCCAGACCCGGTAAATAACCTATCTTTAAAGGTTCGCATGAATAAATATCAATAGCTCGCTAATGAATGATTTTAGGTGGTTAATGTGTGACCATCGCATTAACTTTCCGAAGAATCATAATGCTTGAAATCCAGACCCGGTAACTAGCTGTCTCGAAATTGGAAAATTGATTAAGTACTTTTGTGACATATCTGATAGATAACATGTTTAGGTGGTTTGTGAAACGAGATAATAGTATATTTATGTTTTAAATATAGTTTTAGGTAATTTTTGTTAAACAACCATTCACATATCCTTTTATCTGGTAAATTAATGACAAAGATTTAGTACATATAACGCCCGTGTTCCATGGATTGGTATTTGGCTCTTACCAATACTTTGCTGCATATATGACAAGATACACTTGTCCTTTGTTGTGTGTGTTTTAATGTTAAGGTATAAACCATTTTTATAAATATAAAACGCATTTCGCTGGGCACGTGAAGATGCTGTAAATAAATGTGTATATAACCGCCCACGTCAGAGTTAAACCAGAAAAAGAAGTTGTAAGAGTCTGGGAAAGTTGCAGATGATTATTCATTTGGCAACACAGCTCTTTTGGGTTAGGAAGAGTCTGGCAGTGGTAAGGATCAGAGTTATGATCACTTTATTAACATAACTGCTGGTGGAAACTTCAACTCTGATCCTCACTCATCCAATTATGCTTTCACAGCAAATGGAGAAAGCCAGAACTTTGACAATCTATGCTTTGAACTCATTGATCTTCAGCATTTTGATCCAACTGACTTAGAGGAAATGGACATATTACACCAACTTACACTGCTGAGTGTTAGAACCAGCAAGTTTTACAAAAGGACAGGGAGAAAATTCCCAGGGTTGCATGGGAATCTAAAAGTAGGGTTGGATAAATCAAAAATTAAATGTTACAAGTGCAACAGGTTAGGTCACTTTGCTAGGGAATGTAGGAGTCAAACAAATGGACCAATTATCACTCACCCTAGTTCAAGACCACAAAATAACCAAAGCACTGTGCAGTATTCCCATTATACCCCTGCTACCCATGTAAACACTGCTCGCTATGCAAACCCTGGAACCCCTGTTCCTGTGCATTATGTCCAAACCACTGTTCCTCAAATTCAGTATGTCCAAGCCCCTGTCCCTAAGGTTCAGGTGCAACCAGTTACACCCTAACAAGCTGCACCAACAGTGGTTCAACCTGATCAACAAAGATTTTTAACACAAGGCTTTGTTGACTGGGGCAGCTTACCTGATGAAATAGGAGATGAAAATTTTGCTCTATATGCTAATGATGCTGTTTCTAGTAATGAATTCTGTTTTGTAGCATTAGAGTCAATACCAGAAGGGCTGGAAAACTGAAGAAGGACAGTTAAGTGCTGAAACAGTGGATGAAATTGATGAAGCAGTAGTTACTGTTGTTGCTGATGAAATACTGTTGGGAAAAAATTCAGAACCCCTGTTGGAACCACTGTCTGACCCCTGGTCCGAAGAAGAAGAGAAGAAACATGGTGAAAAGGAAGAGAAGGTGGCTGATGAAAAAGAGCATGTTTGTGATTGTGCCATGATGGCTGCAGCTAAGGTATCATCTCAGGTTCTTAAAAACCTTTGTTCAGACAAATGAATCATAGCATTTGCTAACATCAAAGAGGTGAATGAAAACCTTAGGGATAGAGTTTTAAATGATGAAGTTCAATTTGAAAAGTCTTTAAAAGAATTAAAAATCAAATTGGCTGAAAAAGATAATGAAATCTGCAGTCTCAAACAAGAGCATAGCATAACCAAGGACCAACTCCAGACTATGATAGAAAAATATCAAGTTTGTAAAAAGGAGTTGGAATCCACCCAAATCACTTGTGAAAAATGGGTGGAATCCTGCAAAGGTTATGAAGTTAAGCTTGAAAAACATATCAAAAGCAATGTAAAATTTGGTGTAGGTTTTAGAAAACATGATCAAATTGAAAACACTACTGCAAATGAATCTGTTCAAACTTCTGTCGAAATCATACCCACCAACAAGGATGGCTAAGAGGTTAAAATAACTGATAAACTTGGTAACAAGATCACTTTGGAAAGATCTGTGGGGTCCTCAACCTTTGAGGAGGGTGAGAAATACCAATTCAAACCCACATGCTCCTAAGGCCAAGGTAATTCCTCTTAAGGATATCCCAACAGTGGTTCAAAACTCTGTTGCAAAGGAGTCTGAAAAGAGGAAGATAATAGAAAAGATTAAAAACCTGTTTTGTGACTTTTGTGAAAAGAAAAATCACTTGACCAAAGATTGTTTTAACTTAAAAGCTTATGACATTAACAAAACAAGTACCACTGTGCCTTCAAAGAGCTGCACCATCTGTGGAAAATCAAATCATTTGTAACACCCCGTGTTTTCACGAGTGAAAGTCAAAGTCAAGGTCAAAGTCAACGACCGATTTCGCGCAACTCGACTCGTAGAATTGTTTGTATGATATTTAGATTATGTGGAGTAATTGTCGTACATTGCAATAATCGAATCATGTTAGCCATATTTCAATCGACCTACGACTGTAAACGATAGGAAGTAACAATGCGATAAAGTTAATCAAGCTATGCTAATCGAACCGACATCAAATCGTAACTCGAGCTGTGTATTTTTACTTGCCGTTATACGTGTGTGTGTGCCTTACGTGTTACCTGTGCATGTTTTATATTGTACATGTCGAGATAATCAAGCGAACTCAATCGAACTCGAAGTCTAACCCGAATACAAACGAACCCGAACCCGAACCCCGAGTCGAACCGTATAAGAAGTAGTTGGAACTGAAAGTAATTTGACTAGGAACCTTATCGAATCGCTCGTAAGCCGAAACCGAATCAACATCGCGCCAAATCCACCAAGGGAGGCGGCATCCGCACGGATGGCCAATCCGCACGGATTGCCAGTCCGCACGGATGGTCAGTCCGCGCGGATAACCTACCCGGGTGCGTGCCATGCGCACGGCCCATCCTTTCCTCTTTTGGCATCCTATAAATACACGGGTCACTCTCCACTTTTTCCACTTTTGGCAAGTGACGTCCGAACCATACGCATTCTTCACCTTTTCTCAGATTTCTTCCAATCCAGGTAAGATCTTGCACTAATTCTTGTACATCTTTGATCTCTACATAATTCTACACATTTCTATCTTTCGGATCTTCGATTTTAACCATGAAATCATCCGGGTATGAGGTATTCTCTAGTGACGTCATCATGAAGTTCATAAGAACTTCAAGCTTGACCTCATTCCACCTAGAATATCTCAGATCTAAACGATTTCTACAAGTTTTTACAACAATCTCACCTAGATCTAAACTTTTCTAAAGATAAAAGAGTTGAAAGAAATAAACCAAAGTTCTTTCCCACTTTTACCCTTGAAGCCGGTACAAATCCGATCAGTCCTTGTGTTTTACTCATCAATAGTAATGCCCTAGTTCT
>JARYGA010014230.1:0-35538 GCA_030545235.1 Helianthus tuberosus | reverse complement strand
CGCCATTGGTTGGGGTATGACAGATTGGTATCAGAGCCATAACTATAGGGGATTAGGCAAGACTCGACCTAGTCCGGGTCGATGTCTTAGAAACGACCTAGTCTATAGTCTAGGTACCAACAGACTGCCTTGTGCGAACCCAGTAGGGGTTCGGCACGAGCCTATTTTTGATACTCTCTCGACTCGCAAACACACTCTCTCGGCCTTTCCTAAGGACGAACACTATCACTTAGACTTTCCTAAGGCTAGCAACACACACGATTTTCGAAAATAAACGAGTGATTTGATCGAGAATAGGTGTGAAAACCGTAAACTCTCGATTTGATCGCTTGTTTGACGCACATTATTACTATAAACACGAGAATTTGCGTTGACACAGGAGTGAAATCCATATCTCGACGAAGATCTCCCTACCTCTCTTGTGATTCTATCACACAAACTGGAATGTAGTCGTTAAGTTAGGGGTGAAACCTGAATCTTGATGACTTATTCCGCTCCCTATTTTGGTTTTGCAAAACTCTCACCAAAGTCTCGATGGATTCCAATGACTCAGCTCACGCAATGACCAAAAGGATGCGTACCATTCACCGTATGCCGGTGAGAGAGCACAGTCTATTAAGGCCAAAGTGTGTACTCGAAGTCCTTGAGAGTAGTCGAATCACTTTGGTAGTCGATGTCTAACACCCAAGACAATCTATTTTCGCTAGCTGATTTTATGTGTTATGTGTTTCGATTCTGAGCTCGCAGCCGCCGACTCTGTGAATCATCGCTTTTATGTGTTTTATGTGGTTTTATGTGTTTATATGTTTCGATTTTGGAGACTCTACGCTTTTCGCTTTTTATTTTTGATAAACACGCACAACTCGCCTTGCACGTTTATCTCAACACGCTAACAAATCGCAAACCTCTTATCGGATTTCTTGAGGTATGAGATCCATACGCTGTGAAACTCGCATAGGCTATTCTCGAACTCTAGTTCTGATCGTAAATGATCACTAGTTCTCCGGTAGATTCGATTTAACGTGCGGAATCCGTTAAATAGAACCGTAATCGTGCGCGAAAACGTAAATAAACGTCGTTTTATTACGTATCAACGACAACCAGACAGAGTTTCGACACAAATATATGCTAAACGCTCAAGATCTAATAAACGTGATGTAATCGGAGTGCTTGAAATGATGTGAATGATGAACTCTGGAGATTGACATTTGAAGCGGATGTAGTTCTCTAAGATCTGTTTTAGAACGGAAGAACATGAGGGTATAAATAGAGGATGTTGATCCGTACCAACATGTAGATCCCGATTCGTACGAATTGACAAATCCCGATCCGTAACAATCTTCATTCGTAAATGCATGCACATATCACAATCTCATTTGTATATTTGTCCTTTAGTGCATGCCAATTGAACTTGTACGTAAATTTGCTTATTTGTCGTGATGATAAAAAGCTAATGTAGTTGACATGATGTCATCATATGAAATGATGACATCATGTTTAATCAGATCCGCTTCCTTCGTATCGTGCCGTATTATATTCTGACCTCGCATTACCTAAACGACACCTAGAGCCTCTGTCCGGTATAGTATAGACTCAAGACTTTGAACATTATAAACTAGTAAGGAACACCCGCGCTTCGCAGCGGGTTCCGTCCATAGTAATAATTAAGAATGGTTGTTTTTCGAATAATTTTCAAACTAATTTGCTAATATAAGTAATATACAAATTAACAATGACCAATCAAGTACGTTAAAACAATTTGACATCAAGGATTTATCGAAAACACAAACTATAGAATTAATTAAATAAATTATATCAAACATTTTTCGATGAAACAATTAAATGCTTAGCTCTAGTTGCTTTCATGATTCCGGACTTTACAAATTTCCGTTTTAACTTATATGTTCGGACTTCAAATGAAGGTTTAAAATTAACTTTATTTTTAACTACTTTTTCTTTGTACTCTTTTCTAATAAAGGAAGCTGAATCAAAATCATTATACATGAATTGTATTTTGCCATCTTTTATTTCCCTCCCAACTTTTAGTCACCACTACACCTACCTCCGGCCAAATCCACAGAACAACCACTGCCCGAAAGCCCTTGTCAAACCCATCTTATCTTTTGCTAATAGAGGGAAAAAGAGAGAGATGGGAGCATTGGCGAAGCCACGCCCCCCCCCCCCTCCCAATTTTTCCGAAACCGGGGGACGACAATGTATATACCTATACGGAAGTACTATTCATAACACTACGCATCGATAAGTTCGGGGGGCGGGCGTCCCCTCGGGGGTAGCCTAAGTTGCGCCCCTAGATGGGAGAGAGACACAAAGAGAAACTATAAAAGGAAAAAAAACATCTGGATCAATCTCCCATGTTCCCTTAATTGTTGTGCATCCTCGAATTGTACCTTCTGTTGTATTAGATGTGCACCAATCACAAGTAAGCACGTTGATGTCACTGTAGACAAGATACTACCTAATTTGTTATATATATAGTAATACAGACAGATTTCTGACTACTGATATACAAAATGCACACACAGACTCCCCCTTTGATATAGCTTAGAAATCTGTGAAGTTTAGTCTTGATCTGCCTCGGATTACATATTCAAGCAATCAAAGTAAAATTGTAAGCTCCCCCTTGAATAATGCTCTAAATCACTAAACATTTTAGATTTGACAATTAATCTTGCTCCCCTTTCTTTTAGCTTCTTGTCAAATCTTATTATCATTTAAATAAACGTTTTAGATTCAACTAGAAAGAGTTTCCTAAACATATAAATGTCTATTATCATATTTGACATTTAAGCATGAACAAATTTCAGTAACCCTCACAGATAATCAAGTTCAAATTAATGACCTTGATTATCCAACTTATCGACTTTTCAAATTTTCATTTTAAAATTCAAGTTTCAAATTAATGAACTTGTTTATGTTCAGCATCTTCAGATTTTCAAATTCAGTTTTCCATCATCGGTTGTCGAAACATAAAGTGGAATAAAATCTTTTTGTATTTTACAAATTTTATGTTAAAACACAACTAAAATCTTTTTGAGATTTTATCTGTAATGAAATGAAACAACAAGATATTTACAGATATATTTTTGTTGAGTTTGCGTCAGAGGATCATATCAGTTTATGAGACATTACAAGCACCGTTGATCTTTATTTTTGTTGAGTTTGCGTCAGAGGATCTATATATTTGTTGTCCTCGGATACTACCGTGGATTCCGATATTAGTTCTAATGAATCGCTTTGCTCTCCAAAGAATGACCAGTCAAGTAAAACGAATTCATCAGATACAAATCTGGGGATAAAAGAGATAACAAAGGAGGAAAAATTGGTTAATCAAACAATTAAAAAATCAAAGAAAGTTAGATTTTCAGATAAAATTTTTATAAAAGTGTTTGAATATAAAAGAAATTGTGAGAGGTTGTTCATGTCATATGGTAATGAATTTGGTAAACCTAAATCCAGTATGGATTGGGTTCCAATTCAAAACTAATTAAATTCATTTGCATGTGCAGGTGTTCCGGGGGACAATTCAAGTTCAACATGAATAACAGAACAGCCTGGCACACGAGGAAAATCATGTGTTTGTGGTTAAAACAGAAAGTGATTGATTTTCATTGAAAATTTTAATTTTGAATATTATAAAGGAATACGCCGAATACCTCATGGCTGAACAAACACATGATAAAACTAGATTGAAAAATGGTTTCAAAATGTTATAATCAGTGGTTTGTAAATTATGAGGATGTATGTGAGAAAAACAGAGAATGTGAAGCAGAAATGGATGGCGAAATGAAGCTTTCTACATCGGTTTGTCAATTTTTTTTAAATGTTTTTAATTTTAGGGGGAGAAAATATAGTGAAAAATACAAAAATATTAAAAAATTACAAAAATGTAAAAAATACAGAAAAAGGCAAAAAGAGTTAGTGTAAAAAGAGGAAATCATAGTACATCAGCTAGACTGTCACAGTACGCTAAAGAATTGGAAAGCTAAAAAGTGATAAACGGTCTCACTAATGATATGCCAGTAGGTTTTTACACATTTAGTATATTGATTTCGAGATATAAACCTAAATTAATAACTTTCTTATATCGCAGGGAACATCTCTCGGATATATGGACTTGGTACTCCGAAATCTCGTTTGAGAGGGTGCCTAATTCTGAGATAGTAGGTCTTTATACTGTTTGATATCTGGGGTATTATACCCGGTCTTCTGATTTTACGTCAGCAATGGCCTAGACCTCGTATAATACTTTGCGTGCTTAAAGCATTCACTCGGCATAAAAATTGAGAAAATATCGAAAGATATAAATCAAGTGCAGTTGTAAAGAAGATCCATAAGTGGGACACACTGTTAAGTCGAGCCTTCATCTCTTTGACTGAACAGAAGTTCTAACCTGAGCTCTCAACGCCTCGCACTACCCAGAGTACAGATATCAATATAGTATATTCACCTGTAAGACTGAATCTAGGGAATCTTGATACAGGAGTATATTCTGAGGTGGGACACGCGAATAAGTTAAGTTCTTAAAACACTAATCTCGTATCTTGAATCAACTGAAATTTGTGTGAAAATTTAAGTGGATCAGTATACTTTCAATCTAAGTGAATCGTTTAAAACTTAAAGTTTATATAGATCAACGGTACTTGTGATGTCTCATAAACTGATATGATCCTCTGACGCAAACTCAACAAAAATATGTCTGTAAATATCTTCTTTCATTATTCTTACCTTTTTCTTCACTTTGACTCACTGACCTGACCTGTTTTGACGACTCGGGCTCAGTTTTGTTATCTACCTCAGTGGCCTTTGTCATCATGGCTTTGTCCGCCATCTTCTTCAGGTTCTCAGCTGTCCTTTCCTGATTCATGTCGATTATTTCTTTCACGAACTTTTCAGGATTCTCTCTTCTCTCCTTTTCCTCTTTTCTCTTCTCAATCTCGCAAACACCTCTTTATACTCTACCTCTACGGTTGGAATAGTTTTGACGAATACTTCGAAATAGATAGTACTTGGATCAGTAACAACATTTCCTTTAGGATCCAAATAACAGTGTCTCTCAGCATCCCACCGTTCAGCTCTATTCCCTTCTATCCAGGTTTCTTCAATTTTGTTCATCTTCCAACGAGCAATTTCTCTTTCACGATTGAATGTCACCGGTGTCACCGCAGCAACTAACGCAACCTTTTTATTTTTATTTTCAGTTTTGTGTTCTTGAAGTTGATTGACGAATTCTTGTAAAGTAAATCTTGAAAATCTATAATCCTTTTTCAACTCAATCAAAAATCCATCCCATTCTGAAGGTAAAGCATTTGCAAATTTTGATATCTCTTTAGCATCCGTCATTTTTACATTGTAATATCTTAAACAGCGAAGTAAATCATAATAACGTTCTTTCAAATGATCCATCGATTCATCATTTTTACACCGAAATTGTTCAAATCTCTTAACCCAATTTTTTTCTTTATCTTTATCTCTCAGCCACCAATGCACCTCAACACCATCATCCCAATCATACATTTTTAAACTTGAAAGTTTTTTTTTTAGATTGAAAACTTGGTTCAAAAATATTTTCTTGTATTGACCCACTTACAAGCCCAATCACAAAGTTCGCTACCTAAATAAGATTTAACGCAAAACTTGGAACGGCCCAAATACACAATATCAAAATTCACAAGCTCTAAATCTTCAGCTCAATTTTGATTCAAGTTATTTGCAGCCCACAACCCAAAAACTTTCTAAAACACACACCCAAGATTTGAATTGATTATTTTTTTTATTATTGAACCCAAACCCTTAGCCGAAAGCACTTTGAAATAAAATCGGCCCAATATCTAAAAATTTCACTTATATTTAGCTCAATTTTTTTATTTTTTATTTTTACAACCTGCCTCTTGATTCACTTTTAATTTTCTTGATTCACTTTTAAACCTACTATGATGTCACTTCAATTATTTTTACAACCTGCCTCTTGATTCACTTTTAATTTTCTTGATTCACTTTTAAACCTACTATGATGTCACTTCAATACTTGAAACAAATCAGCAAACAACAATTCACTTTTAATCTTCTTTGTTCTTTACACTACAACAATCGCAAACAATAACACAACTGAAACTATTATCCCAAACCTGCAACTAGGTTATATCGAACAACAATCGAACTTCTCTCACTTTATCTCTATCGCTTAAACCCTATTACTTTAACAATAAACTGTAAACAGTGACAGTACTTCAAGCTGATTCAATCTGTCGCTAAAATTTTATACTACACTTCAAACTATCGCTAAGAATCTTGAAGTCTGCAACCCCTTCGTTTATCAGTAATCAACCACACACAATACCTACAATTGTAACTCAGGTCTGAAAATTCTTGATGATATGATGCTTAGATTCTAACCATTTTTAATCATGACAAACAATCTGTTAATGATAAAAATCTGGTGTAACAGTTTGAATTGCAGAAAATCTAAACGAAACACACCGAATCAAAACAAAATTTGATCCACTATATACCGAACTCAATGAAACTTTCGAATCTTCAACTGAAATGATTGAAACCAAACTGAAATTCAACAAAAATCAATCGAAACACTTCGAATTTCTCAATCAACACACCGATAATAATGAACTCTGATCAAAATGATCAAATGTCGATCTGAATACCACCGAAGCAGTTCGAAATGTACAAAATTCGATCCAAGACAAACCAAATCAGTCTGAAATTAATCAAAAAGTTCAGAATTTCAACAGAAAATCATACGTTTTCATTAAAACAGTTCGAAATTCTCTAAATTTAATCGAAATCTGATTGAAATTTTCACCGAAATGAACCGAAACTCGTCCGATTCAACACACGATTACACGCAGAGTATCCGTAGCTCTGATACCACTTGTGAGTTCAGGATCGGATCATAAACGATCACTAGTTCTTCAGAAGATTCGATTTAACGTGCAGAATTCGTTAAATCGAACCGTAATCGTGCGCGAAAACGTAAATAAACGTGGTTTTATTACGTATCAACGACAACCGGACAGAGTTTCGACACAAATCTATGCTAAACGCTCAAGATCTAATAAACGTGATGTAATCGGAGTGCTTGAAATGATGTGAATGATGAACTCTTGAGACTGATATTTGGAGCGGATGTAGTTCTCTGAGATCTGTTTTAGAACGGATGAACATGAGGGTATAAATAGAGGATGTTGATCCGTACCAACATGTAGATCCCGATTCGCACGAATTAACAAATCCCGATCCGTAACAATCTTCATTCGTAAATGTCATGCACGGATCACTATTAATCCACCATAAATCAAGGGATTTGTTATTCTTCATTAATTTACGTATGGTTATTCTTGTAATGTGTATCTCCATATTTTAGGCTGTTTTAGGTTATTCTTGTAAGTTGATTAATTTGTGGCAGACATTGATTGATTCAATGATTCGGGAATTAGGGCTTATTCAGTTCTTCGATTTGTGGCAGTGGCAGGTGTTGATTCGATTTGTAGCAGTGTGGGCACAGGTTAGATCTGATATCCTCATTCTTCTTTCATAAGTAGCTATTTTTTCTGAATCAGGTTGTTGTATAGGGAATTAGTGCTTATTTGTTGAACTGATCTTGTTATTTAGGCACTAGGCTTGGTTGTTTGTCTATTTAATTTGTTGTTTAGGGAATTAGGCCACCTGGTATACTCTAACATCCATAGGTGTTAATCCTAGTTGGCATCCGTTAACACATGTTAAACTGCTCCTAAAAGGTGTTAAGAGGCATTAAAAGCTTCACATGTTAAGAAGTTAACTATGAGAGAGAGGGAGGGAATCAATTATTGCAAAATTTGCACACACAACAACATGCTATATATATGTATTTTAATTAATTTTAAGGGGTGTTAATGGGGTTAAGCCATTTCCTTGGTGTGCATGAAGTGAAAGAGGGTCAAGTAGGTGATGTGGTGCCTACGTGTAGTTAAAGGGCGTGAAAGTATACCTCATAGCCTTAGGGAGCATTATCAATCTCTCAAATAGATATATATTTTACCAATGTCAAATCAAATTAGAACGTTTAAAGTTAAATATTTTTGGAGGTGATTTGTGGTTAGGTTAGTTTCTTGATGTGAATTATTCCTCTGAACATAGTATGGTGATCTGATCATGAAACATAGAAAATTCTTGATGTGAAGTTTTCTAAATAAAATATGGTGATCTGTTAATTAAACATGGATAATTCATGAAATTTGTCGATTTTTCGAGGTGAGTTGTGCTTAGGTTAGTTTCTTTATGTTAAGTTTTCTGAACAAATATGGTGATTTGTTTATAAAACATAGAAAAAGTTTGAAATTTATTGATATTTAGAGGTGATTCGTGCTTTGGTAATTTCTTGCTGTAATTTTCTTTGAACAACTTATAGTAATATGCTTATAACCATTGATAATGTTTGAAGTTTATCGATTTTTGGAGGTGAATTATGCTTATTAGGTTAATTTCTTGATGTAAATATTTCTGAACAAAATATGCTGGTTGATCATACAACATAGAAAATTGCTGTAATTTTTTTTTATTTTTGGATGTTAGATCTAGTATCCTCATTCTTAGCCAAGAATACTTAATTTATACAAAACATACAAAATTTAAAAAAAAATTAACTTCGCCAACTATAAACTTTTTAGTTTATAATTGCCGGTCCCAAGCCCTGGTAAAGAAGGAGGGTTTTTGTTACTAAATATGTTGAAAGAGTAATTTTGCGAAAAAGGCCTCCACTTCGAAGTTCGCTTAGGGTCTCCAAAAACCTAGGAACGGCTCTGTTGTATAGTCTCTATATGTTGTGAATGGTTTGTGCAATGAGAATTCATTTAATTCCATAATTCACATGGTATCAGCCTAATTCCTGGGCATATCTCTTTCCTTTTTCTCCTTTTCCATCATCCTTCCTTTCTTCCCCAGCCATGTCCTCCGGCCAAACTACACCTATTCCCCTCCATTCTCTCCTCCACTTTGTTCCGATTAAACTTGCCCCCACAAATTATCTCTCATGGAAGAGTCAAATCGAACCAGTGCTAGCCTTCCAAGGTCTTCTTAGCCATGTTGATGGGTCCCTCAAACCTCCTGCTAAAACCGCAACAACTGATGGCAAAACAGCCGTCAATCCCGAGTTTACTAAATGGAATGAAGCCGATCAAACTGTCATTCTCCTTATCCAATCGTCCCTTTCAGAAGAAGCTATGTCCGAGATTAACGGTCTCACCTTTGCCAAACAAATATGGACTGCACTCAAAGCCGCTTACAGTAACTGTTCGTTGGAACGTGTTCACACTCTACGTGATACCCTACGCCAAATGCAAAAAGGCACTTCCAGTGTCTCTGAATACGGACGTAAAATCAAACTTGTTTGCGACCAACTCGCGGCTATTGGACATCCGGCTGATGAAAATGAAAAGTGTCATTGGTTCCTTTGTGGTCTTGGAACGGGTTTTGAAAACTTCTCTACGGCCCATCGTGCTCTTGCTGGTACAACCGTCTTTCGAGATCTCCTCTCCAAAGCTGAAAATCATGAGATATTCATGCAAGCTTTAAATGTTTCCTCCACTCCGCAGGCTGCCTTCACGGCTTAGTCTCCTCGACATGGTAATTCGTCCTGTAACACCCAATATTCTTCTTACACTAACCGTGGTCGATCTCGTGGTTCTGGTCGTGGGCGTGGTAGACGCCCACCCCACTATCAATTGTGCAGGAAAGACGGACATTATGCTAGTGCATGTCCGAGCCTCTCCACCTTCGCCCAACGTGCTCCTCCACTTGATGCAAACTTGGCACAAGCGTTCCATGCACAATGCAATGTCACCTAAAAATACCCGGATTGGACCACCAATACGGGCGCCACTGGCCATATGACTCCAACTTTGGATGATCTTACTCACGTCCACGGACTCACGGGCAAACACTTTGTAACTTTCGGCAATGCTGCTTCTTTACCAATCACTCACGTTGGTAACACCACAACTCAAAACAACTTACCCTTGAAAAATGTTCTTGTAGTCCTGCACATCACCAAACGCCTACTTTCTGTCAGTCAACTTACACATGACTCTCCGGTTGATGTTTTATTTTCTAATCACTTCTTTCATATCCAGGATCGTCTAACGAAGCAAATACTAACAAAAGGAGTGTGTGAGAATGGCTTCTACATTCTCCGAGAAGGACAACATGCCTACATGGCTTTGTATTCTTCTCATCATCTTAAAGCTTCGTTCGAAAAATGGCATCGTAGACTTGGTCATGTGTCCTTTGATATTATTTCTAAATTACATAAAATGGTCGTTTATTTGTTACTTCTTTGTTACCGAAACCGGAACTTTGTACTTCATGTCAATTGTCTAAATCTCATCGTTTACCTTTTGACTTGAACCATAAACGATCTATGCATGCTTTAGATTTAATACATTGCGACCTTTGGGGACCCGCTCCAATAATGTCGACCGAGGGATATCGCTATTATGCAGTGTTTATTGATGACCACTCTCGGTTCACTTGGTTGTACCCACTTAAACAAAAATCTGACTTCTATAATGTCTTATTAGCATTTGTTCCTCTTGTCCAAAACCAACTGTCACGAACCGTAAAAACCTTTCAAAGTGACGGAGGAACCGAATTCACAAACAAACTTGTGCAACAATACTTACAACAACATGGGATCCATCATCGACTTTCGTGCCCTCATACACCGGAACAAAACGGTCGTGCCGAAAGAAAACACCGACACATTACGGAAACCGGTCTTGCCATGTTATTTAACCTAATGCACCGGCAAACTTATGGCTCAATGCGTTTGCTTCGGCAACCTACATCATTTACCGGTTACCGACCTCCATCTTACAATACAATCACCTTTTGAGGTTCTCTATAAACAAGCTCCCACCTATATACAAACTTTCATGTTTTCGGATGTCGTGTTTTTCCGTACTTACGTGATTATGCCAAACATAAACTATCTCCACGAAGTGCACAATGTATTTTCATTGGCTACAGTCCGAAGTACAAGGGGTTTCGCTGCTTGGATCCCACATCAAACCGTGTTTATGTCACAAGGCATGCTCAATTTGATGAGGATGTCTTTCCCTTTAGTGGGAAAATTCCACCAGTTGATGAAGCTACCTTAGTTTTTTCAAATTTTGATGAGTCCTTTCCACCTTCCCAATTTGTAAACCCCACTCCCCTATCACCCATCGTTACACCCTCATGCACTACCAATCAAAAGCCCACCCCTTCAACCACATGCACTCAGAACCCCATGTGCACTCTTTGCCCCACCTTACACACTCCCTCCCATGAAAACATCACACCACCCAACCATGCAAACAACTCACCACCCACTCACATCTCCTCCCATGCAACCGACCCACCACCCACCCATACAAACGACACACAACCCAATCAACCAAACCCGACTTCCGCTCACACTACACCGCCCATACATTCACCCGCTGCCACCCCTACTCCTACTGTTAACTCCGCTGTCCCACAATCACAACCATCTCCTTCCCCATCTCCGTCACCACCATCCCCACCAACAAATCCTAACCCGCATCCTATGATGACTCGGTCCAAAAATGGGATTTTTAAACCCAAATACTTTGCGAACCTCACTTCTTTTCATCATGTTCTTCTTGCTGATCATACACCAAAAGGTTTCAAATCTGCAGCCAAGCAACCAAAGTGGGTTCAGCAATGGAAGATGAAATCCATGCCTTGCAAACAAACAAAACATGGTGCCTTGTACCGCGACCCCCTGACACTAATATAGTTGGTTCGAAATGGATATTCCGTACTAAGTATAAATCGGATGGGTCCGTTGATCGCCATAAGGCCCGTCTCGTTGCCCAAGGTTTTACCCAAATCCCCGGACTTGACTTTTGACACACCTTCAGTCCGGTGGTTAAGGCTTCAACCGTTCATGTCGTGCTTGCTCTTGCTACCATATATAATTGGCCATTACGCCAACTGGATGTCCGTAATGCTTTTCTAAATGGAAACCTCACCGAAACCGTTTACATGGAACAACCTCCGGGGTTTGTTAACTCTCGATACCCTTACCATGTATGCCGGTTACAAAAGGCACTATACGGTCTCAAGCAAGCCCCACGGGCTTGGTTCCAAAGGTTGAGTACGTTTGTTCTTCAACACGGCTTCACTTGTAGCAAGTCTGATACGTCACTTTTCATACTTAAGCAAGAAAAGATGATTATTTATCTTCTTGTTTACGTTGATGATTTCGTCATAACTGGAAATGATTCATCTTTCATTCAAAGCTTCATCACCCGACTTCATCAAGAATTCTCACTCAAAGATTTGGGCACCTTGGGATATTTCTTGGGTCTTGAAGTTTCTTACAATCAAACAGGTATCTTTCTAAGCTAAGCAAAATAAACTCAAGACATTTTGGCTCGTGCAGGGATGTTGGATTCCAAACCTGTTGACACCCCTCTTGCTATAACAGAGACGTTTCTCTCCAAAGGAACCGCTTTTCATGAACCAACGTTATATCGGTCTTTAGTTGGGGCCCTACAATATCTTACCATAACCCGTCCCGACATCTCATATGCCGTTAAATTAGGCAAGTCTACATCTTCAGTCACCCACAACCTCTCACTTTCAATCGGTAAAACGCATCTTGAGGTATATTAAAGGAATACTTGCCTATGGACTCACATTCTCCAAACAAGTTAAAACAAACCTTGTGGGTTACTCTGATGCCGACTGGGCTCGATGTGTTGAAACTCGACGTTCCACTTATGGTTATTCTATTTATTTAGGGGGCAATTTAGTCTCATGGAGTGCCAAGAAACAGCCTACAATCTCGAGATCTAGCTGCGAGTCTGAGTATCGTGCAATGGCGAACACTGCAGCTGAAATAATCTGGCTCACTTATCTACTTAGAGAACTCTATGCCTTGCCTATGGATCGACCCACATTATTATGTGATAACAAGAGTGCCATCTTCTTGACTCAGAATCCGGTTTCACATAAGCGAGCTAAGCACATTGACATCGATTATCATTTTGTTCGCGAGCTAGTTTCTTCCGGGCGTCTCTATATCAAGTTTGTTCCATCCAATCTCCAGGTCGCAGACATCTTCACCAGAAGCCTTCCACGTCCGCTATTTGAGCGTTTCGTTCCATGCTGAGAGTTGGTCCCCCACCTGTTCTATTGACGGGGGGTATTAATCCACCATAAATCAATGGATTTTGTAATTCTTCATTAATTTACGTATGGTTATTCTTGTAATGTGTATCTCCATATTTTAGGCTAGATATCAACTGATTTGTATAGTCTCTATATATTGTAAATGGTTTGTGTAGGGGTGAGCAAAAGGAAAAACCCGACCCGACCCGACCATTACCCGACCCGACCCAACCCGACAACCGATCAAACATAAAATACAGAACCGATTCACTACCCTAAATATAGGGTCGGTTCAGGTCCATAGGTCCTAGTCGGGTTTCACCATAAAAAGAACCGAGAACCGACCCGACCCTATTTTATATGAAAAATTGGAACCGATCTAAATACCTAGGTACTTAGGTTCGGGTCAGGTTGGGTATATTTTCAGTTCGGTTCGGTTCTCGGTTATTTTCGGTCCGGACCTAAACTTGCTCACCCCTAGGTTTGTGCAATGAGAATTCATTCAATTCCATAATTCACAATCACAATCTCATTTGTATATTTGTCCTTTAGTGCATGCCAATTGATCTTGTACGTAAATTTGCTTATTTGTCTTAACTAGCGATAAGACCCATGTGCAAACACGGATGGTTTCTTAGAAAACCATGCATAACACATATAAATGATGAATATTTATAAACTTATAAATAGATAAGTAAGTCGGTAAATACTTAAAGTTTAGAGTATAAAAAAATACAAAAATATACAATTTATTAATCTTTTGTAAACGAAATAACATTTGCATTCAAGCATATTCCTTCTCCAAAAAACAATATTTTAAATCAACAGTCATTTCAATCCCCTTCAACCTCTACAAAACACTATTTTAACCCAACAGTGGTTTTAAACCACCGTTTTAACCCAAGAGCGGTTTCAACAACAGTTTTCTCCACAACACTCTGCTTTAACCCAACAGTGGTTTCAAATATCTGTTTCCATCTGTTGACGAAAGTCAACGGATGTATCAACCACTGTTTTATTTTCAAACATCTGTCCACAACAAAACACTATTTTAACCCAACAGTGGTTTTAACCCACCGTTTTAACCCAACAGCAGTTTCAACCACAGTTTTCTCCATAACACTCTGCTTTAACCCAAGAGTGGTTTCAAACATCTGTTTTCATCCATCTGTTGACCAATATCAACAGATGTATCAAACACTGTTTTATTTTCAAACATCTGTTCACAACAACAGAGCTTTCATCATTTAAACAGACATTTGCCAATATTACAAGCTTTTAAACTCTCAAACCTAAATATTCATCTAATTAATTTAAATAACAAACATAGTTAATAATTTTAACACAACTAATTATATAAAAACTACAAGTGTCAAACAGAGGTAACTATATAATAAACAAAGTTCAAAACAGCAAACAACATTCAGTAAAATACATCATAATAATTTCTAATCAATGGGCGAAATAGTAGTCTCGATAAATAAAGCCCCTTTCGGACCATTGTAGTTGTCAACATGTTGGAGGTATTTCAAAACTTCATTGTTCAGATCAACTGCAACCATATCCCCCCAAATGCTTGTTATCAGCCACTTGTTGTTTTCAATTATATTAGTCCTTCGGCACCTATCTGCATAATCAACTACACGAGGATTATTGAAAGCAAACACCTTGATCCAGCCTTCTTCTTTATATCTGAGCAAATCAACAATTAGCTCAGCAAACTTTCCAATAACAATCAAATGCATCCTCTTTACGATGGTCAAAAAATGCCCTTGGCAAGGATTGACTACTATACTCTTGGGAAAATGAAGCATTCTGAAAGTCTCAGAAAGAACATCGAAAGCAACGATGTTCCTCTCACCTAGTGGATACCAATAATTTGAAACCATGAAATATATGGTTTTATCAGCATAAATTCCCGGAGACCATGAATAACTGCTTGAACCATAATTATTTACGCTACTGAAATTTATTGTTCTGCATGACTCACGACGTCGTGAGTAAACACGAGCAGTAGCCACATTACAGTAACATCTGATGTGAAGCACTTTCAGATCATTGGATTGATCAAAATAAATTCCACCTGTATCAGAGTTTCGATCATGAATATAATTTAAGTAGTCGTCAGACAAAAACTTATAGCGCTTGGTAGTTGGATTCCAAAGAATCAGCTCACAGCAAATCCCTTCATTGCAAACTAACAGCAATCCATTAAATGACGATAGAATACGTAAGAAGGTAGGGTGGACATTGTTAGGAAAACTTAAGGTTTTGCTTGTCCCGACATGCAAATTACCAGCTACTATGCTGTCAACGAATATTGACGTGTCTTTAAAGGAGAGTAGTTTCTTTTGTAGTGAATCTCCACTTCGGAGAGCATGGATCATCTCAAATGCATGACTTGACAGTTCCCAATAAAAATATTTGGAAAGACATTTCAAACGACCAATATCTTCTGCATGGAGCCTCGTGAAAATTTCGTCAACAATAATTTGAAACACAACGTTTTCCATTTTCGCAGTGAACAAATGCGTGTTTGAAAGCCAAAGAAATTGTAAAGATACTGATAAACAAAAAACTTTGAAGATGATTGAGTAGATGGATGAAAGCGGTAATGATGAAAGCAGTTTCCCAATGTATTTTATATACCCAATGAAGGCAGTTATGACTAAATACATCGTCAGACTAACTTAGTGTGTGAAGAATATGATGTGACGATGGTTAGGCTTTTAATGCAAAACATTTCAAAACTGCGTTTCCATGGGAAAAGTATAAAATTAAATATCAAGATATCCAAAGGACAAATTTTAACCTTCAAAAAAAAAAAATACAGGTTATCATAATTACACTTAACCTCCTTGTTTACCATAAGACGCCTTTACCATAAGACAGAAGTGAGTGAGTGACATGCATTAATTGCAAATTACATATCCCCAGGCATTTTGAATTTGAAATTACCGGCAATTTCAAAACATCTGCTAAGTTATACGTTTGCCAAAGGAAGGACTTTTAGATAGATTTTAAAATAATTTTATATATATTAAGCTTTATGATGTAGTAATGACATAAGAAAAGCTGATGTGGACATAAGAAAAGCATTGTTGGACAGCCTGTCTGGCTGCCACATCAGCTTTTCTTATGCCACATCGGGATTATTTACCATTATCCGCATTTCAAAACTTCAACAATTTTCTTTTAAAACCTCTATTGAGCAGGATCTAATGTCTATCATCTGTTGTTCTTTAAGATCTGTTGACCCATAGCAGACCTTTGCTTCTTCAAACTTTCTTCAGACTATGTCTTCATCAGCAGAGGATCACTTGAAACAGATGTTCTCTTTGGGCAGAATTTACCTCTAACAGGCATTTAGAGGAGCAGATGTTGTGTATTTGTAATTGAGAGGAAATTCTTCAAAAAACTGTTGACTTACCAAATAATAAAAAGGTAATAAAATTTCAAAAGTATGGCATAAAAAACAACAAAAAAAAAACTCTTCATTTAAAGACCAGCAGTACGCTACATCCTAAACACATACTTCTACCACTTCAGTGCACACTGATGTTGAGAAGCACTGTTAGGCAACAACAGATGTTGACAACAGTAGCAAGTCAAACAGCCGTTAGATCAGCAGATGATGATTTCGAGCAGGTGTTCTCTTTTGAAAAACTTTAACTTTGACAGATCTATATAGTAACAGAAATTGATTCTTCGTAATTCTTCAAAAAATTGTTCAAGCACAATTCAACATCAACATAATCTGACAAAAATAAAATGCCCCACAAACATTAATATGATGATATTAAAAATTACATAATAATACTTAGGCACCTTAAAATTAGCAAAAATAAAATGCTCCACAAACATTAATGGGATTAAAATTTAATTATGAGGATTAAAAGATCAACAATTACATCGAGTACTGAACAACAAAACTTTAAAATCTAACAACAACACCAAGAAATTTAGGAATCTAACAACAAATATTAAGTGATTTTAGCTTCAACTCCATCGAGTACTGAACTTCTCAATGTATATCTTTGACAATCGCCATGAACTCCACGGAAGTATTGAAGGCATCACCATCAGGTTTCTGGAAACCTGGTCTCGCGTGAACAGACCAAGATGCAGTACATCAAAACACTTCTTCAGCTGTTGAAGAGTAGCCATATCCTCATATACTTAATCCTCAACTTGCTTGATAAAGAGCTGCTTTAAATCATCAGAGTCTACAGAAGTGTATACATTCTATACATCAAAATTCCAAATTTTATGCTTCTTTTAATACAAAAAAGGCAGGAAAGAACAAACTGAATCTACTTATATATCTTATTAAATAAAATCTTATCTTACAGCAGTAGCAAATCCTTTCTTGCATTTAGTAGGAACCACTGTGGGTTCTACATCATCATCATCTGCCCAAGTCAATTATAATCATCATTTAGTCATAAGCAAAAATTATTTTAACTGTACATTTAATAATCTTTCTTTGTGTTTAATTTGATTCCATCAATATCCATATTAACATATTCTAAAACCATTATGACTCCACAAATACTTCTACCACTGGTCGCTCGAAGAAAACAGAGCTGGAATATATCAACAGTTTAAAATCCACAAACCTAAAATAACCCGCAGATGATTGTATGAATTTCAAACAATTGTGATTAGACTGAAATATAAAGCGAGAATTAGAGTAGATCACTTCAAAATTAAAAATTCAAGATTTCAAAATTAGAGTAGCAAAAAAACATACTTTAAACGATGTTGGAACAATGATGCCGGAAACAACTGTAGACCAATCATCATCATCATCTGCTCAAATCATTCACAATCATCATTTAGTCATAACTCAGATAAAAAACAATTAGTAAAAATCAAAAACCAAAACAAACATAATTATATATATGACATTACCATCATCAAGGCAAACCACATATCCCCAAAATTTGTTCTGAAAGTGGGTCAGAGAGAGCTTCAGTTTTCTCTTATCCTTTATGAACAAATGTCGACTATTGAGAAGAAGGGATTTGAGGGAGAGATATATTGGAAGTGTGGTTTGAAAATACAAAAGCAGAGAACTTAGCAGAGTGTAAATATGAAGAGTGAAATGAGAAAAAAAGCCTTTATATAAGAAGATGATTGATAGAAGTGAGTGAGTGACATGCATTAATTTCAAATTACATATCCCCATGCATTTTGAATTTGAAATTAGCGGCAATTTTCAAACATCTGCTAAGGTATACGTTTGCCAAAGGAAACATCTGCTAAGTTATACGCTGGCTTCAAAGGAAAGATATGGGCAGAGGTTTTGGGATGAGGCAGACTTTTAGATAGAATTTAAAATGATTTTATATATTAGGCATTATGATGCAGAAATGACATAAGAAAAGCATTGTTGGACAACCTCTCTAGCTGCCACATCAGCTTTTCTTATGTCATTGGGATTTCTACTTCTATAGAAAGTATAGATGATAAAAAACTAATGTAGTTGACATGATGTCATCATATGAAATGATCACATCATGTTTAATCAGATCCGCTTCGTTCGTATCGTGCCGTACTGTATTCTGATCTGGCGTTACATGAACGACACCTAAAGAAACCTCTATCTGGTATAATACAGACTCAAGACTTTAAACATTACAAATACAGATAGATTTCTAACTATGTACATACAAAATGCACTCACAGTCGGCGGGAGGGGCCGACGGCTCGGCGATGTCGGGTGCGGAAGGAGATGGCCGGAAGAGATCTTTAGCATTGTAGCGGTGGCCGGTGGTGCTTATCCGACGTTGGCAATGAGGATCCGGCAAAGGGAGGGTCCGATCGGAGGTGGTGGTGTGGTGGTTTGGGTGTTTATCCTGGAATATGGTGTAATTTGGTTTAACCCAATAGCTTATAATTATACTTGATCCACCCACTATATTCCAATACAAATTGTCACACCCTCAATTTCCACAAGCGGAGTACTACCGCGAGGCGTGTGACTGACCAGGATCCAGCCACCAATCATACTGAACAATCAAGGAATAAAGCAATTTTATTTGAAATACGATTAATGACTAATTAAGTCCATATCCAGAGTCTTAAGTTTAAAACAACTTTAAAATTAATAACAGAAGCATAAGTCAACAGTTCAGTCAAAAGTTCAAAGTGTTAAAATTATTGAGAACCCAACACAGGTTAATGCGACCACTACACTTCCCAAGATGTAAGCTCTTGCATTCACTGTGTACCTGCAAAGCATGCAGTAGGGTGTCAACATAAAGATGGCGAGTTCACAAGTTTTCCAGTTTTAGTTTCAAAATCTTATGTTCGTTAAATAACTCATTTATACCATGCCATGGGGAGCTACCCCATAATACAAGCTATTAAACTCCATGATATACTGAAACTATCGCAATTGTGTTGTTGGTGCCGCGTTTGTCAATGTCTATCATCATCGACGGTTGTCGAGGACTATTAGTTCATGCCCGTCCATTCAAGGAATAGCGTGAGGTTAGTGAGACCTAAATAGCGCTATTTAACTATTATCACGTTTGCCAGGCCAAGCGACTAATCGGTACTGTAAGGTGGGGACTTCATGATAGAGTTCCGATTAGTAGGCTAGTTCATGAAATATAAATAGTATATAATTGTGCATCCCACACAAGGGGAGAAGGTCACCCATATCCCACACAAAGAGATAATGTAGTCTGTATCCCACACAAGGAGATAACTTTGTTCATTTCGTTCCCAACCACGGGGAATACATGCTTTAGTAAAGTGTGTGACCTCACCTTGGTTTACTCGGCAGGTTATTTACTTGTCAAAACACTTTGGTGAATCACGTCCTATTATGGTTTCCAAATTATAATTAAGTTTGTATGCAAGTAATACCTCATACTTATACATGTATCAAGTAACACACAGACTTTGTGTATCATACAAGAAACATACAGTCATACGTTCGCATAGTATCATTTACATATCCAGTTTTCATACCGTCCCATAAAACCAGCCCAACAGTTAAACAATAATTCGGCAGCCCAATCATAACTTACAGTGTGTAGCCCAAACAATGTATAGTCCATTTTAGGAGTGTGCGGTTCGCCTTTAAGTGTGTGGTATGTTTAAGTTATCAGCCCAATGCAAGACTGGTGTTCAAGTGTGCGGCCAAATAATATATTGGACCCAGTTACAAATGTGCGGACCACTGCCTAGTGTATGGCCTCTAGGCAGTGTGCGGTCATGCTGATATCAGTTGTACGACGTGCTATTTGGGTTGCACCTTTTGAGGATGTGCGGCACACCTGGCACAAACGAGTGTGCGGTGTGCTGTGTAGGTTTGTGCGACATGCTCCTCGAGTTGTGCCCCTTGTTTCATGAGTGTGTGGTATTTATTTCAAGCAGTACTTTGTCACAGATTTTCCATCAAATGAAATATAATCAGTAGGCATCTAAGTTAGATTATAGCACATGTTTTCAGCATCACTCCTTTCAATCAATTTGTGCACATGCCTATTATTGATAAATCAAACATCAAGTATGCAATGAAATCAAATCTATCAATCATTTTGATATAACTAAACAATCTAATATATGAGCCCTTAGTTGCATAATACTCACTTTTATCATATCAGTGAACAATTTCTATGAACTGAACTTTATTCTATTACATTAACGAACTCTTGAACCCTAACTAATTTCAACACACTTATCCTTTATTTCTATCCAATATCATGAATAGGTTTCACGAGGATCTTCATCGATTTTTTATAAAGATTCATACTTTGGTTTGCCCAACAAATTCCAAATCTTTATTACAATTCTTGTACTCTAATATGAGCTCATTCTTGTCCAAGTATAGCATCACATTATCACATAGATGCATCAACATACAGACATCAATCCAACTCAAACTCATCATTCATCATTCACGGTTTATACAAGCAAGTACTTGATTTAACCGACCCATGTACCTACAATGATAATCATACTAACCTGGGATTTGTGTTGTGAGAGGGTGTAATAAAAGAAATGGAGGATGATGTTCCACCGGAGAGGAAAGGTGTAGTTGATCCTCCAAATATAGTTGTTGCCGCCGTCACTTCCCAAAAGGGAAAGCAATGATTCAGGGTTTTTAGAAAGAGAAAGGTTAGAGAGAGAGAGAGTGGGAGAATGTTTGGGATTGCTGTCGTCAAAATTTTTGGGAAAAACATTCCCTGAATGTGGCAGGGAGTGTATTTATAATTGAGCAAAGATGCCGCACACATTCAGGTGTGCGGTCCTGACGAATGTGCAGCCCTTTCTAGGGTTTCATCATGGGCTTACCACGAAGCTGGGCCCAATCTTAGCAGGAGTGTACGAGTCACGAGGGAGTGTGCGGCTAGGTGGATGTGCGGCCAAGTCTTATACAGAATCAATATTTCTTGTTCATTTCAATCCTATCCAAAAATATAATAAAGATAACAATGATAATAATTTACACGTTAACCACATAGCTGTCAATTAGATTACATTTACTAAATTCACAAAATCATAACGTACAATAAAATTGTGCAAGAGAGCCCGAAGTGTCACGTTATCCCCAAGTTTCAAGGAATTTCGTTTCGAAATTTATGCACAGCCACTGACAAGCTAGTATTTTTTAAACATTTTCACGGGGTGTCACATCATGTGACAATCCTCAAAATTACAGGTATCCGTATAATTAATTAATATTAAATTGGTGCTTAATGACTGTGCTTGATTACAACTGCTGATTTAACTGCTCTATGATTTTTTACATCATACATACATATGCATCACATTCATACTGTCACTCCATTTATTACACATAGACTTTAGTGACAAACTTGATGCACAAAGCACAGTTAGCACAGTGAGGGGATAACTCAGACACATGCTGACAATGCCAGCACATAGACAGACACTATATTGAGGCCCAGTATGAGCCAAGGACAAGGTACTACACTTGTATGGAGTGTAGGGAAGTAAGGACCATGAGACTGCATCACTAGGTGATAGTTTAGGTGCCGGAATGTGCCTAAAACCCAATTAAACTGCAAAATTCTGCATCTATTAAAAAAAATCAGCATTTAAACATGCTAGCCACTTGCAAAAATATGGCAAAATGATCCTGTATGCTTTCCTAAGTGTCGGGAATTGAAAGGGTCACTAAAAGTTACATAAAGGACACTTTACAATATCATTTAGCACTTTAACGGAACGGTACCCAACCGAACAACCGGACATTACCCGGAATATAAAAATATTGTTAACAACATTGTTTCACTTTTTCTGAGCTAGTCATGGTCCCCGAATACTTAAATGCACTACTTATTACATGACACACACTAAACATTAGAGTTTACATCAAACACCCTACTATTAACCTTCATACCCCCTAAATATTACACAACCCCCCCCCCCCATGAAAATGGCGGCACACATGGCCCCCTCTCAAACTTACGGCTTCCATGTGGCCACCTCAAGAAAATTCATCAAGCCCCCATGCAATTTAACCTTGGGATTGTGTGAAGATCATGCAAGTACTTACAAACCCTAACTCTTACATCTAGCACCCCCTAACTACTCACCATTTACCAAATAACTATCATTTAACCCCCCCCCCCCCTATTTGGCTGAATTTTCGGCTCCCATGGCCCACCCCACAAGATTTCTTAAATCTTGTGCTTTCCCCATGAAATCTCATTAGAGATTGTGAATGATTATGCATGTACTTGTGTTGACATTTAATCCAATGGATAAAGAAGTTGAATTATAAATAAACAACATTATCTTCACCACTACACAAAAATCACTCTCTTTCCCCCCTCCATTAAAAGCTTCGGCCGAACCCCTTGTCACCACCATCTTTCTTTTCAATTTTGATACAAGTGTTTCAAGACCATCCCAAGGTGTATCAAGGCGAATCACGGAGTGTGGAGCTCACGGATTGTAAAGGACCTCTCTAGATTTCTTTTATCCACCCGTTTCCTCTAGTGTTTCTTCCCTAGCTTAAAAGCTAGTAGTAAGTCTCTTGAATCCTCATTTACTTCATGTTGATGATGGTTAATAGTTATGTTAGGATGAAATCTCAAGAAACACTAAAAGATCATAAACAAAGTATTGAACATAAAGCTAACTTAATGATGAAATATTGTTAAAATGAAGAAGTAATGATATGAATAATGTTGTCTTGTATTATTGATGATTTCTTGTTGCTCGTTTGATGATCACTAGAAATATGATGTTTAACATCATTGTTGAACTTGTTAATGTAAGATTAAAAACTTAAGTTAACAAGTTCGGAGGTGATTAGTGAACATAAAAGAATCACCTCCATGTTTCAACATAAACTTGGTAACAAAGGGATTTCTTAAAAAATAAGTGAACTAAGTAAGTAGATAGCCGTATGGACCCGAGGGTTACAAAGGATTTTTCTAGACAAACCAAGTTAAAAGACGGATCTTTTGAAAAGTCATAATTCTTACACTATTTTTGGAAGAAATAAGTATATGAATACTAGTAAGATATGAAAATGTTGTAAATGGATATTTTTGTAAAATAAGTTCACAATTTGTGAACATCTAAAAATCCCGAGAACGAGGGTTTTACAAAAATAAACACACTTTGGAGGGTAACTGAACCCACTAAACACCCCACTGAGTTACTACGCGTTTTTATGAAAAACCAAGGTTATGTTATTATGTGAAGTGCATTGTTTTTGTACTTGACTAGCATAATGTTGTTTGGTAACTTGTTGTTGGTTGATTTAGATGATTTCCGAAAAGAAAATGATATGCTAATAAGCATGGGCACCTCCATTTACAAAGGAAACTCTGGCGAAATTTTCTAAAATTTCAACACTTAGAAAATATTTTCTAACAAGTGTTTACAAATATATTTTTAACTTTGATTTCAAAATAAACTTCGCCATAGTTTTTATTACAAAAATACAAAGGATCGGAGGACGATTTTATAAATAAAAACGGATAAAAATATATTTAGAATATATATTTTCTACTAAGACACTTGTGTGAATAATTGTATATTTTGTGAACTAGTTATATTATTTTAGGGTAAAATAATATAACATACATAATGCTACGGAAAATCACAACTCCAAAATAATACCAAAAATCACACGGAATAAAATACTTAAGTTACAACTCGGTATCAAGAAACCGAATGTTAAGACATAACTTATAAAATATTCCGCAAAATACTCTTACACATATATTCTTGGTAAAATGTTATTTTGGAAACTAAAGAAGTAAAATATATTATTTTGTTTTTTGGAAAAATACATATATTTTGGGAATACGTTATTTTTGGACAAATGAGTTAAATATATTTTCCTAAGTGGGACTTAAAATATATTTTTCGAAACTACAAATGTACATGTATAAATACCCCCATCATTGGGAAGGAAGTACGCATATAGAATACTTGAGAAGTATGGGTACGAAATAGTTGCCTAACTATTATTCCAAAACCTTAAAAATAATTTAAGTTAAAATAATTTATTTTAACAAATGATTATAACTTGGAATAATGTCAAGGAATCGTAACTCAAATATAAATACAAAGGCAAGGCACGACCCGATCGTCTAATAAACATTAGTACATTGTAGTGAGTCGTGTTTACTGAGGAGACCGGAGATTTGAGTACGATTCAGGAGACGCGCTACTGTGAGTTCATGTCCCCCCTTTTCTCTCAACTGTTTTCTGTTAAATACTTCGGGGGTGGAATATATGTTACAATTATTACAGACACTTACAGACGCTTTTATACATGGTATGGTTAGCTTAAGGAGGGTTTAGACTATTAGATCATGTGAAAGGTGGGTACAACACTTAAGGCCATTAATCCTCGTTGTTAGGACCGAGGGACATGAGTGATAGATCTATTTGGGTGTAGCGAGCCAACACCCATGAGGCCAGGGTGGCCCATAGTGGTGACTGTGTCTTACATCCGGAGGCCCGGTACAAATTTGCTAGGTTTGAGTACTTCCCGCACCGTTTCACACATACCAGTGGCTTTGTAACCCATTGGTGATGTCTTTTTCTTTTTCCTTAATTGCTACATACCAGGGATTTTCATACATACAGACACATTACAAAGGTTTATACATACTCACTTACACATGAACTCGCTCAACTTTTTGTTGATTTTTCAAACTACATGTATTTCAGGAAATTGATGGATCTGGCAAGTGTTGCATGTGTTACAAGCTGCGTACTGAATAAGATGTCATCCAGGGTAGCAGGTTTAAGAGGTGTGACCCTTACCTGGATGGGTTACATGCCTTAAACCTCGTTTTGATTAAAAGTCTTTTGGTTGTGTCTCATGATCATGTTTTAAACAAGTTAAGGATTTGTGACTTATTTGGGTTTATGTTTCCAGACAATGATGTTGTAGTACTTTTTAAATTAATGAATGGATGAACATCTTGTGTTTTATTTTCATATAGCATTGTTATGATTGTTGCTATGGAATTGAGAAGTCACACCAAATAAACCCACGCTTCAGCAAAAGCCAGGGTGTGACAGCTTGGTATCAGAGCCTCGATCATAGCGAACTAGGATTCCTTCTCTAGTCTAGACTATGATCATCAGGGCTCTCACGAAAACATTTTTACATTGCATGCACAAAACGTCCAGATCTAGGGTACAAACATTTTTACAAACAAAAGGCACAAATAAACATTTCAAAATTTATATTTCAGTCTTAGAGACTGAGGGAGTTCAGCCTTAGAGGCTGGGGAGGTTCAGTCTTAGAGACTGAGGGGTTCAATCTTAGAGATTGGGGAGAATTTAGTCTTAGAGACTGGGAGTTGGTCTTAGAGGCCGGGGAGTTAGTCTGAGAGACTAGGGAATTTAGTCTGAGAGACTGGGTGGGATAGTCTGGGGAAGACTAGGATGATTACTTGCATACTTTGTGTGACTTACATGCTTATTTGACTACATGTTGATATACGTGCATATGTGTGGTTGTGTTACAGACAGCATGTCATCTTCGGATACCAGAGTGTCAGACACGCTTGATCCTATGGCGATAGTCTCGGACGATGAGATTCTATCTGAGAGAGAGGTTTATACGTCGGATACTATGAGCACTGATGAGGATGATTTCCAGCCGTTTACTCTTCCATATTTTGGGGATGATATTCCTCTAGCTGATAGTCCATTCAACGGGGATCTACATCTCATTCAGATCCCTGTTCCTCTCCCACTCACCGCAGTTCCTGCCGAGGATCTGCCACATGACGAGTTCGCTGATGATGACATCGACTTATTCATTGAGGGTCCCCCGGAGGGTGACCAGGATGGTGAGGCCCCTATGGATGACGATGTCCCACCTGCTGATGTTCCCGTTGACGACCCTGTAGTTCCTATAGCTGAGGTTCCTGCTAATGTTCCTGTTCCTGACCCTGTTGTTCCTGTCGAGGCTCCTGTTGTGGAGGCCTTGTCTGATCCATTTGGTCCAGGCTTGTTTGAGTCTGCAGCGTCCGCTTCACTTCATGCCCGGGGCATGCAGTACTACTCATCTGACTCCGATTCAAACATGGCGATGTCTGTTGCGCCCATCGTTCCCCATGACGTCGACCCAGCTCCTGAGGTCGAGTTCGTACCTGCTGAGCCTGTTCCAGTTGGCCCAGAGCCTGTCATTGCTCATGACCCTATTGATGCTCCAGCTATTGCACTTTTTCCGGATCCTTTACCAGAGCCTGATCATGTTGATATACCAATCCTGGCACCACCCATTGTTGACGCACCAGCCGTTGTACCACCGGTTTCTGATGTTCCTATTGTTGATGCACCACAGCCTCATCTTGTGCCGGTGTTTGTTGACCGTGCACCTTTCGCCACACATATTGATCCGAGATATACCAACACCCATAACGGGTGGATCGAGGATGATGATTATCCTCCTCTTGTTGTACCAGTTACACCCTCTGTTGCACCTGTTGTTGAACCTCTCGATGTTCCCTAGTTGCACCCATACTTATCTGATATCCATCGCACTGACCTTCCTATCACGTTTCTCCAGGACATTCCTCCACCTCATCCTGGGGAGGGTTCGTCGAGGCAACAGCCTGCTTTTGTCCCGCCTGTGTCAGTTGTACCATTCATACCTCAGCTTTCTCGCACTACATCACCTTTTGCACCCCCAGGCGAGCCACTTATGTGGTCCTTGCCCTATGTTATGCCGTTATCAGACCCGTATCACCCTTTTCATGTCGGATATTCCACGAATGACATACTTATATCCCTGCAGTTACAGGAGGATGCTTTGAGCAGAAGCATTCTAGAGCTGGAGAGGACTCCGCGTCCTCTTTGTCACTGTCAGTCTCCTTTTGCTACTCCACCAGCTCCACTTCCACTACCCCCTGATTCCGATATTCGTTTCCTCACCCCTGAGCAGCAGATAGCTTACCTGTTGCGCGTTATCCAGGCACTTGAGGGGGACTGGGTGCATTTACGCGGTTTGATTTTCTTCCCTCCTCCTCCTCCCCCATCAGCAAGAGGATTTTTGGTCTATTACAGGTAGTGTTACTTTTGATGAGAAGACAGCGATTGAGCCAGACTATGCAACATTTTGAAGACCGCATTTTGACATCATGACTTTTGATATTTGATTTTTGGTTGTTGTATATGACTAGATAGTTCAGACACGGGTGATGTGGCCCCTAGTCGCTTTTGATGTACGATACAGTTATAAAACTTGTAAACATTGTATTGTGTTCTTGATTATATGATAAGCTAAATCGCGGTGTTCTCATTATATACGTTGTTGAATTATTTGTTTTATAGCATGGGATGTTATGTGTTATTGTGTTGATGGATGTTATTACGTACGCATATTACTTACTTACCATACTTACGATGACCAGACCAATATGATCTTCTTTTAGAAGATGCCTCCACGACGAGACACACGTTTGCCTACCACTGAGGCAGAATTGCAGGCAAGAATTTCGCAGGCCATTGCTGATTACGAGGCCTCCCGCGCTGAGACCAGCAGGAATACCTCAAACAACAACAACAACCCACCAAATGGTAATGTTAAGTCACTCGAGACACATTACACTACATTTGGCCATTTCATGTACAAATGCTAATGTTTTCTATGAATAACATTGCTTGGACAGGCTGCACCTACAAACAATTTCTTGACTGTAAGCCCTTAAATTTCGACGGCACTGGAGGTGCTGTTGCTTTCGTCAGATGGGCAGAAAAGACGGATTCTATCTTAAGGATGAGCAAGTGTGCTCCTGAGCAGCAAGTTACATACATCTCAGGGCTCTTTCTCGATGGTGCTTTATCATGGTGGAATTTGCAAGTACAAACTTTGGGAGAAGCGGCGGCATATGCATTGACATGGGCTAAGCTGAAGGAGCTCATGAGGAAGAAGTACTGTTCACAGACTGAAATACAAAAGCTGGAAACGGAATTTTGGCACCTAAAGATGGACGGCCCAAAGATCGCCGAGTATGTTCAAAGGTTTCATGATCTGTCCCATGTGGTACCTTACATGGTTACGCCTGAATTCAAACGCGTGGAGCGTTTCATCTGGGGGTTGGCACCCCAGATTATGAGCTTGGTTACATCGTCAAAACCAACAACAATTACTGAAGCCATCGGCCTGAGCGTGTCCTTAACAGAAGAAACCATCAAGCTAAACAAGTTTTCAAATGCTAATCAGAAAAGGAAGGAGACTCATGTGGAGTCCTCGGGAGAGAACAATAGGAAGTTCTCCAATTTTAAAAAGGGTACCAGCAGCGCCAGCAGGAAGAAGGAGGTGAATACACCAGTTGAAGCTAAAACTGGTACTGAAGTCAAGGGAAAGGGATACATGGGCGCTTTGCCCAAATGTGACATATGCCTGTACCATCATTCTGGTCAGTGCAGGTTAAGGAAATGCGAGTCTTGTGGGAAGGAAGGCCATTCAAAGAATACATGTTGGGTTGGTACTGGTGCTGGTCGTGGTAACAATGGTCAAAGGGGTTTTGGTAACAACAATCGCAGTGGTAACGGAAATGGGAACCGCAACGGCGGAAATAGTAATCGGGGGAATGTTGGGAACCAAGCTGGGAACCGGGGAGCAAACAATGCTCAAGGTGGAAATGGTAACATGCTAGGACCAGGATTTTTTAACTGTGGAGACATCGGGCACTTCAAGCGCCACTGCCCAAAACTCAATCAAGCTCGTGGAAGGGTATTTAACATTGGAGCAAGGGAAGCATGCCAGGACCCGAATGTTGTCACTGGTACGTTCCCTATTAATCAACGCTTTGCATCTGTGCTATTTGATACTGGTGCCGACTATAGTTTTGTGTCACTAGAATTTAAGAAAATGCTTGGATTAACTGCTAGTAAGTTAGACATTCCGTACTCAATTGAACTGGCTAATGGAAAGCAAGTAGAAACAAATGAAGTCATCAGAGGATGTGTAATTGGGTTGGGAGAACACGAGTTTACATTGGACCTCCTACCGGTCGAGTTGGGAAGCTTCGACGTGGTAGTAGGGATGGATTGGTTGTCCAGCAACAAAGCCAAGATCGTATGTCATGAGAAGACCATTCGTATCCCAATGGCAAATGGAGAAATGATTGTGGTGCACGGGGAGAAGAGCGATACACCTCTGAGGATCATTAGTTGTTTAAAAGCTAGAAAATGTTTGAAGAAGGGATGTGTTACCTTCTTGGCACACATCGTGGATAAAGAAGCAGCTGAGCCGAAGATAGAAGATATTCCAATCGTAAAGGAGTATCCTGAAGTCTTTCCAGAAGACTTGCAGGATTGCCACCACATCGACAAGTCAAATTTCACATTGACTTGGTTCCAGGTTCCGCGCCTATGGCTAAGGCACTCTATAGACTTGCGCCTTCGGAAATGCAGGAGTTGTGGACGCAACTTCAGGAGTTGCTAGACAAGGGATTTATCAGACCAAGCTTCTCGCCTTGGGGAGCTCCAGGTTTATTCGTTAAAAAGAAGGATGGTAGTTTTCGCATGTGTATCGACTACAGGGAGCTTAACAAGTTGACTATCAAGAATAGATATCCTTTGCCACGAATTGATGACCTGTTCGATCAGTTACAAGGTTCAAGTTTTTACTCAAAGATCGACCTTCGATCAGGTTATCACCAGTTAAGAATTCAAGAGGAAAGTATTCCCAAGACTGCCTTTAGGACTCGTTATGGGCATTACGAGTTCCTGGTTATGCCGTTTGGGCTAACGAACGCACCGACAGTTTTCATGGATTTGATGAACAGAGTCTGCAAGCCCTACCTTGATAAGTTTGTGATTGTGTTTATAGACGACATTCTAATCTACTCAAAGACGAAAGAAAAGCACGAACAACACTTAAGAGCTATTCTAGAGCTGCTTAAAAGGAGAAGTTATATGCTAAGTTCTCGAAATGTGAGTTTTGGATACGCGAAGTCCAGTTTCTTGGTCAAGTGGTTAACGGAAGTGGAATTCATGTTGATCCCACAAAGATCGAGGCAATCAAGAACTGTGAGACTCCTAAGACACCAACCGAGATTCGACAGTTTCTAGGTTTGGCTGGTTATTATCAAAGGTTCATTGAGGATTTCTCGAAAATCGCTCAACCTTTAACCACTCTCACACAAAAAAACAAGAAGTTTGATTGGGGAGACAAACAGGAAGATGCATTTCAACTGTTGAAAAACAAGCTTTGCGACGCACCGATCTTATCGCTACCCGAAGGCACGGACGACTTCGTGGTATATTGTGATGCTTCGCGTCAAGGGTTAGGCTGCGTGTTGATGCAGCTATAGAAGGTTATAGCTTATGCATCTCACCAGTTGAAAGTCCACGAGAAAAATTACACCACGCATGATTTGGAATTGGGCGTGGTGGTGTTTGCATTGAAAATCTGGCGACATTACTTATACGACACGCGATGTACAATCTTCACTGATCACAAGAGTCTGCAACATATTTTTAATCAAAAAGAGCTTAACATGAGGCAAAGACGCCGGGTAGAACTACTGAACGATTATGATTGCGAGATCAAGTATCACCCGGGGAAGGCGAATGTGGTCGCCCGCACTAAGTCGGAAGGAAAGGATCAAGCCCATAAGGGTTAGGGCTTTGGAAATGATCATACAGACGGACCTCTCGTTGCGCATTCGTGCTGCGCAGAGAGAAGCTCTCAAAGAAAGGAATGTTGTGAATGAGTATCTCCGTGGGATGGAGAAGCAATTGGTACCAAACGGGGAAGGAACGTTGTGTTTCATGAAACGAATTTGGGTTCCTTTGTTTGGTGGTTTGAGAAATGTTATTTTTGATGAGGCTCACAAGTCACGGTACTCAATTAATCCAGGAGCGGATAAGATGTACCAAGATCTTAAGGATTTCTATTGGTGGCCAAGAATGAAAGGCGATGTTGCGATATACGTTGGTAAATGTTTAAGTTGTGCCAAAGTGAAAGCCGAATACCAGAAACCTTCAGGTCTCTTGCAACAACCTGAAATACCCAAATGGAAATGGGAACAGATTTCAATGGACTTCATAACGAAATTGCCAAGGATGCCCAAGGGCCATGATACGATTTGGGTAATTGTAGACCGTCTAATGAAGTCTGCGCACTTATTGCCAATCAAGGAAAAAGACAACACGAGTAAACTTGCTGAAATATACATGAGGGAGATTGTTGCACGACATGGAGTGCCTCTCTCAATTATCTCTGATAGAGATGGACGCTTTATGTCAAGGATTTGGCAATCCTTTCAAGAAGCATTTGGTTCTCAGCTGAATCTGAGCACTGCATTTCATCCGTAGACAGACGGACAGAGCGAACGAACTATTCAAACCTTAGAAGACATGTTGCGAGCTTGCGTAATGGATTTAGGTGGAAGTTGGGACACTCACCTACCATTGGTTGAATTTTCATACAATAACAGCTACCATGCAAGCATACAAGCCGCACCGTTCGAAGCTCTCTATGGACGCAAGTGTCGATCACCCTTATGCTGGGCTGATGCAGGTGATAGACAGTTAGTTGGTCCGGAATTGGTACAGGAAACGACAGACAAGATTGCACAGATCCGAGAGCGCATCAAAGCGGCTCGTGATCGACAAAAGAGTTATGCGGACCTGAGGAGGAAACCTCTGGAATTTGAGGTTGGGGATATGGTTTTGTTGAAGGTTTCACCCTGGAAGGGTGTGGCACGCTTTGGGAAGCGTGGAAAGTTGAATCCGCGATACATTGGTCCATTCAGAATCCTGCAAAGGATTTGGCTCGTAGCATACAAATTGGACTTACCTGCTGAACTTAATGGCATTCAAGATACATTTCATGTATCTAATTTGAAAAAGAGTCCAACTCAAGAAACAGTTGTCATTCCTGCCGACGAAGTTCATATCGACGACACACTCCACTTTACTGAAGAACCCGTTGAGGTTACGGATTGGAAGGTTAACAAGACACGCCGGAGTAGTGTCAAACTCGTCAAGGTTCGATGGAATGCATGACATGGGCTAGAATTCACATGGGAACGTGAGGATCGTATGAAAGAAAAATACCCACATTTATTCCCCAAGACCCATGCATCTAGTAGTAGACCTAAAATTTCGGGATGAAATTTCTCTAACAGGGGGAGAATGTGACAATCCTCAAAATTACAGGTATCCGTACAATTAATTAATATTAAATTGGTGCTTAATGACTGTGCTTGATTACAACTGCTGATTTAACTGCTCTATGATTTTTTACATCATACATACATATGCATCACATTCGTACTGTCACTCCATTTATTACACACAGACTTTAGTGACAAACTTGATGCACAAAGAACAGTTAGCACAGTGAGCGGATAACTCAGACACATGCTGACAATGCCAGCACATAGACATACACTATATTGAGGCCCAGTATGAGCCAGGGACAAGGTACTACACTTGTATGGAGTGTAGGGAAGTAAGGACCATGAGACTGCATCACTAGGTGATAGTTTAGGTGCCGGAATGTGCCTAAAACCCACTTAAACTGCAAAATTCTGCATCTATTAAAAAAATTCAGCATTTAAACATGCTAGCCACTTGCAAAAATATGGCAAAATGATCCTGTATGCTTTCCTAAGTGTCGGGAATTGAAAGGGTCACTAAAAGTTACATAAAGGACACTTTACAATATCATTTAGCACTTTAACAGAACGGTACCCAACCGAACAACCGGACATTACCCGGAATACAAAAATAATGTTAAAAACATTCTTTCACTTTTTCTGAGCTAGTCATGGTCCCCGAATACTTAAACACACTACTTATTACATGACACACACTAAACATTAGAGTTTACATCAAACACCCTATTATTAACCTTCATACCCACTAAATATTACACACCCCCCCCCCCACCATGAAAATGGCGGCACACATGGCCCCCTCTCAAACTTACGGTTCCCATGTAGCCACCTCAAGAAAATTCATCAAGTCCCCATGCAATTTAGCCTTCGGATTGTGTGAAGATCATGCAAGTACTTACAAACCCTAACTCTTACATCTAGAACCCCCTAACTACTCACCATTTACCAAATAACTATAATTTAACCCCCCCCCCCCCCCAATTTGGCTGAATTTTCGGCTCCCATGGCCCACCCCACAAGATTTCTTAAATCTTGTGCTTTCCCCATGAAATCTCATTAGAGATTGTGAATGATTATGCATGTACTTGTGTTGACATTTAATCCAATGGATAAAGAAGTTGAATTATAAATAAACAACATTATCTTCACCACTACACAAAAATCACTCTCTTTCCCCCCTCCATTAAAAGCTTCGGCCGAACCCCTTGTCACCACCATCTTTCTTTTCAATTTTGATACAAGTGTTTCAAGACCATCCCAAGGTGTATCAAGGCGAATCATGGAGTATGGAGCTCACGGATTGTAAAGGACCTCTCTAGTAAGTCTCTTGAATCCTCATTTACTTCATGTTGATGATGGTTAATAGTTATGTTAGGATGAAATCTCAAGAAACACTCTAAGATCATAAACAAAGTCTTGAACATAAAGCTAACTTAATGATGAAATATTGTTAAAATGAAGAAGTAATGATATGAATAATGTTGTCTTGTATTATTGATGATTTCTTGTTGCTCGTTTGATGATCACTAGAAATATGATGTTTAACATCATGGTTGAACTTGTTAAAGTAAGATTAAAAACTTAAGTTAACAAGTTCGGAGGTGATTAGTGAACATAAAAGAATCACCTCCATGTTTCAACATAAACTTGGTAACAAAGGGATTTCTTGAAAAATAAGTGAACTAAGTAAGTAGATAGTCGTATGGACCCGAGGGTTACAAAGAATTTTTCTAGACAAACCAAGTTAAAAGACGGATCTTTTGAAAAGTCATAATTCTTACACTATTTTTGGAAGAAATAAGTATATGAATACTAGTAAGATATGAAAATGTTGTAAACGGATATTTTTGTAAAATAAGTTCACAAGTTGTGAACATCTAAAAATCCCGAGAACGAGGGTTTTACAAAAATAAACACACTTTGGAGGGTAAGTGAACCCACTAAACACCCCACTGAGTTACTAAGCGTTTTTATGAAAAACCAAGTTTATGTTATTATGTAAAGTGCATTGTTTTTGCACTTGACTAGCATAATGTTGTTTGGTAACTTGTTGTTGGTTGATTTAGATGATTTCCGAAAAGAAAATGATATGCTAATAAGCATGGGCACCTCCATTTACAAAGGAAACTCTGGCGAAATTTTCTAAAATTTCAACACTTAGAAAATATTTTCTAACAAGTGTTTACAAATATATTTTTAACTTTGATTTCAAAATAAACTTTGCCATAGTTTTTATTACAAAAATATAAAGTATCGGAGGCCGATTTTATAAATAAAAACGGATAAAAATATATTTAGAATATATATTTTCTACTAAGACACTTGTGTGAATAATTGTATATTTTGTGAACTAGTTATATTATTTTAGGGTAAAATAATATAACATACATAATGCCACGGAGAATCACAACTCCAAAATAATACAAAAAATCACACGGAATAAAATACTTAAGTTACAACTCAGTATCAAGAAACCGAACGTTAAGACATAACTTATAAAATATTTCGCAAAATACTCTTACACATATATTTTTGGTAAAATGTTATTTTGGAAACTAAAGAAGTATAATATATTATTATTTTTTTGGAAAAAATACATATATTTTGGGAATACGTTATTTTTGGACAAATGAGTTAATATATTTTCCTAAGTGGGACTTAAAATATATTTTTCGAAACTACAAATGTACATGTATAAATACCCCCATCATTGGGAAGGAAATACGCATATAAA
>JARYGA010014229.1:0-26423 GCA_030545235.1 Helianthus tuberosus | reverse complement strand
CAAACTACAACAATCAAAAAAGTCAAAAAGTGGTCTTCAAAAGGTCGTGTAATCTGGGCTCAATAGCGACACTCTCACCAAAAGTATGCTACCTGCATAAAACCAAAAACCTGCTAAGCTGATGGTGGAGGAGGAGGAGGAACGAATAGCAAACTGCGCAAATGTGCTAACTCCTCCTCAAGATCATAAACGATACGCAACAGGTAGCTAATCTGCTGCTCCATAGTAAGAAAGTCAAAATCTGGGTATGGCAGAAGAGGAGCCGGTGGAGTCGCAAACGGTGACTGACAAGTACAAGGCGGAGGACGTGGAATCCTCTCTAACTCCATGACTCTACGACACAACAACTCCTGCTGGAGCTGTAACGATAGAAGCAGATCATCCCTCGTGTAGCCCGTGTAATGTGAAGGATGGTATGGATCAGAAACAGGCATCGTATTGGGCGGAAACTAAATCAGTGGCTCGCCCGATGGTGTAGAAGCAAAAGGAGCAGTATATGTAAACTGTGGCACAAAGGGAAAAGCTACTGACACAGGAGGAATATGACTGGGTTGCTGACTCGATGGACCTTCCCCTGGACGGGGTGGAGGGATATCCTGTAAGAACGTGATCGGCAGATCTGTGCGGTGTGTGCCAAACACATGTGGGTGAGACAGGGCGATAACAACGGGTGCATGTGTAGGTGCAGGTGGGGGAGTAACAGGCCTAACAAAAGGAGGCAAGTCATCATCGTCCTCTATCCACCCCTTGCGGGTGAACGCATATCTGGGGTCTATCTGGGCCGCAAAAAGAGCATGGTCAACAGGTGCAGGGATCGGGTCAGGTAAAGGTGGTGCAACAACTGGTATATCAACAGGTACAGGGTCATGCTCAGGTAAAGGATCGTGAGCAGGTATGGGCTTGGGTGCAACCATAGGCTCAGGGTCGGCTGGTGCTAGCTCAATATCAGCGGGTGACGGCTCGAGATCAGCGGGCGCATCAAAAGGCTGATCATCGGGAATAAAGTCAATCTCATGCTCAGGAACAAACTCGTGTAGAAAGACAGGTGCGGCAGACAGAGCTGTGTCAGAATCAGAGTCAGTGGGATAACGCTGCAATCCTAGTGCGTGCAAAGTAGTAGATGACAAAGACTCAAATGAATCAGGACCAGAATGACCAGACGAAATCTCAACGACAGGAATCTTGATAAGCGGAACAGCAATGACATCGGCGACTGGAATATCGATAAGTGGGACGACAAAGACATCATCGATTGGAGCTCCATCACCTTGGGCACCCTCAGGGGGACCCTCAATAAAAAGATCGTTGTCGTCGTCAGACAAAGCATCAAAAGGTAGATCCTCGAGAGGTAATGCAGCAAGATGTAAAGGAGCAGGGATCTGAACAAGAAGTAGATCCTCGTCAGGAAGACCATCAGCTAGCGGTATATCATCGACAAAATCCGGTAAAGCAAACGGCTGGAAATCATCGCCATAGCTACTCTCAGTGTCAAAAGTGAAAACCTCAGGGTCCGGGACAATCTCATCGTTCGAAACTATGGCCATGGGGTCTACTGTATCAGATACTCCACTCTCAGAGGAGGACATGGTGTCTGTAACCAAGCAATCACAACATATGCACATATATCAACAATCATCAAATAAGCATGTAAGTAGTAACAATGTAAGCATGTATGCATCCTAGCCTTCCCAAGACTATCCCACCCAGCCTCTCAGACTGAACTACTTAGTCTCTCAGACTAAACCTCCCAGTTTCTCAAACTGTCCCAACTAGTCTCTCAGACTACCCAGCCTCTCAGACTGAACTACCCAGTCTCTCAGACTGCACTACCCAGTCTCTCAGACTGAAATATAAATGAATTCCTTGAAATGTATTTTGTGTCTTTTATTTGTAAAAATGTTTGTTTCCTGGATATGGAAATTTCGTGTATGCAATGAAAACATGTTTGAAAACATTTTCGTGAGAGCCCTAATGATCGTAGTCTAGACTCGAGAAAGAATCCTAGTTCGCTTCGATCGAAGCTCTGATACCAAGTTGTCACACCATGACTTTTGCGTAAGCGTGATAATTGGTGTGACTTTCTTAATACCATAGCATTCAATCATAACAACGCTATATGATAAAAACCATAAGATGTTCATCCATAAATTAAGTTTGAAAATAACACAACATAATTGTCTGAAACGTTGACACCAAATTCAAGTTACAAACCACAACATGTTCTAATGAGTTCACAAAGACTTGACAAAAGATCTTAAATAAACCCGAGTTTAGAAATATGTATCTCGTTCAGGAATAGGATACATCTCCTAAACTCTGAAGACTTGGATGACATCTTTTATTTATAACGCAGCTTGACAAACATGCAACACCTGCCAGATCCACTTAGTTCCCTGAAATACATGTAATTTGAAAAACATCAACAAAAGTTGAGCGAGTTCATGTGTTGTGTATGAATAAACCTTTAAAGTATGTCTGTATGTATGTATGTCCCTGGTATGTAGCAATAAGGAAAAACAGATCACCAATGGTTTGCATGACCAATGGTATGTGTGAAATGTTGCAGGAAAACTCAAACCTAGCAAATTTGTACCGGGCCTTCGGCTGTAAAACATAGTCACCCTATGGGCCACCTTGGTCCCCATGGGTGTGGGCTCGCTACACCCAAATAGATCTATCACTCATGTCCCTCGGTCCTACGACGAGGATTAATGGCCTAAAGTGTTATACCCACCTTTCACATGATCAAGCAGTAACCCTCCTTAGCTAACCATACCATGTATAAAATATTTGTAAACAATTGTAACATGTATTTCACCCACGAAGTTATAAAACTGAAAAAAAAAAAAATGGGGACATGAACTCACGGTTTTGCGTCTTCAGTACTCGTAACCCAAATCTCCTCAGCACACACGACTCCCTACAATGTACTAGGGTCTATTAGACGAACGGGCCGTGCCTTGCCTTGGTATTTATGTTTTTGAGTTACGTTTCTTTTAATATTATCCCAAGTTATAATTTCTTGTTAAAATAATAATTATTTTAACGTTAAATTATATTTAATTTTGGAATAATTTGTTAAACAATATTTTGGTAACAATACTTCCCAAGTATTTATTTTTGTATTTCCTTCCCAAGGATGGGGGTATCTTATACATGTAGTTTCGTATTATTGCATTTGTAGTTCAAAATTAATATATTTTCAAGTCACACTTTAGAAAATATATAATAACTTATTTTGTCCAAAAATAATGTATTTCAAGAAAATATATATTTTTCTCAAAAATCATATATCTTCTAAAATTCCAAGAAAATATATTTTTACTTCCAAAAATAATATATTTTCTCCTTGTCGAAAATATGATATAACTTGGTAATATTTACAAAAAACATATTTTCATTTTCTTATGTCCAAAATATTATTTACCAAAAATATATTTGTAACGATATTCTTCGGAACATCTTATAAGTAAACTTCTTGCGTTCGGTTTCACAATGTTATGTGTGTAACTTATATATTTATTCCTTGTGATTTTTTGTATTATTTTGGATTCTATATTCTTGGTATTTTGTTAAGTTATATTACTTTAAATCCTAAAATAATATAACTATTACACCAAGTATACAAATAATCACACACAATGTGTTATTAATGTAAATATATATTCTAAATACATATTTATCCATTTTTATTTATAAAAACCAACCTCCGATACTTGTATTTTTGTAACAAAATCTATGGCAAAGTTTCTATTGAAAACCATAGTTAAAACTCACTTGTAAATACTTGTTTAGAAAATATTTTTTTAAGTGTTTGTATTTTTAGAAAATTTTGCAATAGTTTCCCCTAAAAATGGAGGTGTCTATGCTATTAAAGCATATCATTTTCTTTTCAAAAATCATCATAAACAATCAACAATCAATCTACACTTACCAAGTGCTTAAACAAAGCTATCTACATAATGATCATGAACTTGAGTTTTCATAAAAACTTGTAGTAACTTGGTAGTATGTTTAGTAGACTTAGTTACCCTTTAAAGTGTGTTTATTTCTTTACAAATATCATTCTTGAAATATTTGAGTGTTTACAACTCGTTAGATGATCTTTCCAAAAATCATTCTTTCGAATTTTTCTTGTAAACAAAGTGTTCTTATACTTGTTTCAACACTAGAAACATGATTAGTTCTTTTTAAAACAATGTTCATGTAAATCTTTGTGATTTAGCTTGGTTTCTTTGGAAAACTATTTTAGAAATCATCCACTCACAAGACTTGTATTTTGTTTAAATCATCATCACATGAAAACAACTTTTATTATTCAAGTTCATGCATGTATATGAGGATGATCATCTTGTTTTATCACATAATCATCCTCTCACTTGCTAGATCATGTGTTTAATCACAATCTAGCAAGCTCCTTATGATGATCAACATCATAATCCCAAGAAAAATAACAATCAAGTATCATACATACACTAAACAACATTATTTCATCAAGAGTTCATCATATGACAAGCTTATGTTAGAGTTTTATGAATATGTATTTTAATGTTCATCAAGATTAACAATGTATATCATCTTTTAACCAACAATATATGAAGTAACAAGAGTTCATAAGAGCCTTACTACTAGCACAAGGCTAGGGAAGAACACTTGATGATGGAGATGACAAATGTGGAGGATAAAAGCAATCGGGTGAGGTCCTTCAAGATCCAAGACCACCAAACTTCTTTGTATGGCTCCTTACACCTTGAGTACAACTTGGAATGAATGGATGATGGATGAAAGGTGGTGGTGGTGTTGGTGTGGTTCTCGGCCGAATGGAGGAGAGGGGGAAGGAGATGAAGTGTGGTGTGAAGTGTGATGAGTTCTAATCCTTCTTATAACCTCTAATTCTTTTATCCAATGGTTTATGTGTTTGTTAAGTACAATACAAATCCTTCACTAAATCAAATGAGATCCAATCATATCTAACAAGATCATGGAATATTATGGTGGGGTCACATATGTGACCGTCCACTTGGGGGGGGGGGGGTATTTAGTTGGTTTTGAATGATAAGTTAGATAACTAGTTAGAATTCAAAGTGTATTGATTAGTGTTTAGGCATATGATATGTTATATAGTGTGTTTGGGTGTTCGGGGATCATAACTAGGTCAGAACATTAAAACAATGCTTCTAGTATAATTTTGGTGTTTCGGGTAGTGTCCGGTTGTTTGGTTAGATTCCGGTTCGTTAAAGTGTCAAACTATTCCGTTTAGTAATCTTTAAGTACCCTTTTGTGACACTTTTAATTCCCAACACTTAGGAAAGCATTCAGGACCATTTAGTCATATTTTTGCATGTTACTAGCTTGTTAAATTGCTGAATTTTGCTGAAGTATGCTGAATTCGGCACTTTAAGTGGGTTTTAGGCACTTTAAGTGGGTTTTAGGCACTTAAACTATCACTTAGTGAAGCAGTTTTGTGATCCTTACTTTCCTACACACTATATTAGTGTAGTACCCTGTCTCTGGCCCTTACGAGGTCTCAAAACACTGTTTGTCTATGTACTGAACATCGTCAGCATTTTTCTGAGTTATCCGCTAACTGTGCTAACCGTGCTTTGTGCATCGTTTATGTCACTAAAGTTTGTATGTAAAAAAAAATGATGTGACATATGAAATGTGATGCGCATGTAAGTATGATGCAGTAATCAGAAAACAATAAATTGTAATTCAGCACGGTCATTAAGCACTTAACAAGATTAATAAAATTTTACGAATACCTAGATTTTTGACAGTTGTCACATCGGAGGATAACTCGATAACTAGAATAGAAGGAGGTGGTACAACAAAAACATCATCATCAATCTCCCCGCCGCCCTAAGCGTTAGCTGGGGGACCGTCCAAAAATAAATCGACATCATCACCAAAAAGATCATCAAAAGGCCAATCCTCAGGAGGAATGACCACAAGGGGAACAACGTCGAGGATCGGCGCTCACCATCGGGGTGACCGATGAAGTGGTGCTCATGAACAGGAGCAGGAATATCAAAAGGATCCTCAACGAGAACACCATCAGCTATAGGTATGTCATCGCCAAAATCCGGTAATGCGAATGGCTGGAAATCGTCCTCATCCTCAGACAACATCTTGGGATCACTCTCAGTGTCCGATGTGAATATCTCTGGCTCTGGCATGACCTCATCGTCCGAAACGATGGCCATCGGGTCGTGGGCGTCAGATAACCCACTCTCAAAGGAAGACATGGGTGCCTGTAACATAATAATCATAACATGTGCACATATATTAACCACTATCACACAGTGAATGCAACCAAAAACAATCATCACTTAACCATGTATTCACATTATCCCTCATGAGACTTTTCTATCTTAACTAGTCTACCCCATGCAAACCGAACCACCACTGTGACCTTGCATTCTGTTTCTTGTCTTTCCTTTTTGTAAAACGTTTATTCCATGGATCTTGGCGTTTTGAAAATGCAATGAAAAATATGTTGTAAAAATATTTTCGTGAGAGAGCCCTAATGATTGTAGTCTAGACTCGAGAAGGAATTCTAGTTCGCTACAATAGAGGCTCTGATACCAAACTATCACACCCTGACTTTTGCGGAAGCGTGTTACATGTGACTTGCTTAATATCATTGCATTCAACCATAACAAACAACTTTATGATAGAAACCACGATGTTCATCCATTTAAGAGTTTCAAAATAATACAACCATCATTGTTTAACACCAAACCAAGACTTCATGTTTAAAATACAAAACATCCAATTGTTTAAAGTTCCGTAAAGGACTTGACACAAAAGATACTAATAAAACGAGGCTTTGAACCATGTATCCTATCAATGATAAAATACACGATTCAAACCTTCTAACACTGGATGACATCGTTTATTGTAGACACAACTTGAAAACCGTCAATGCCCGCCAGATCCATTCTCAATTTCCTGAAATACATGTAGTTTGAAAACATCAACAAAAGTTGAGCGAGTTCATGTGTTTTATATGTGAGCTCGTAATAAACTTTGTAACCATAGTATGTATGTATTTGTAAACCGGTATGAAAGTGTCTATGAACATATCAATTAATGATTTGCAAGGTCATTAATGTGTGTGTAACGGTGTAGGAAGGCTCAATCCTTTGTGTATTTCGTACCGGGCACCCGGCTGGAACGACATAGTCACCACATGCGGTCAACTCACGGACTCATTGGTGGGGCTCGCAACACCCAAATAGATCTATCAGTCATGCCCCTCGGTCCTTAAACAAGGATTAATGGTCTCAAGTTAACGCCTACCCATTCACATGATCTAACAGTTCATTCCTTAGCTAACCATACCATTTGTAATCATTGAATCATTTGTAACATGTATTTCACCCCCGAAGTTATAAAACTGAAAACAGTTAAAAGAAAAGGGGGACATGAACTCACAATCTTGCGTTCAGCAAACAGGTGCAACTCAAAGCTTCTTCTCGATCGTACGACTACCTACACACGTGCTATGGTTTATTAGACGGATGGGTCGTGCCTTGACTTTTAGTCTTAGTTGTTATGACTTAGTATCTTTGATTTACATTTCTTGGTGTCATAGATATTATTCCAAAGTATATAATTATTTGTTAAAATAATAATATTTTAACTTAACTTATATTTATTATTTATTGGAATATTTGTTAAAATAAAATATTTTAACTTATTTTTTTTGTAATCCTTCAAAGAATATTTTCCCCAAGAATGGGTATACTTATACATGTATTCTTAAACTTGTGTATTTTGCCAAGTATTGGTGGCGTATTCAGGTGTGTATTTATACATACGAGAATACGTATTCTTATTGTATTTATTAAGTATTCTTATACTTAATTTTTGTATTTATACTTTCCGAAATATTATTTTCAACCAATAAATATCACCAATTTACATTCTTAAAATATATATATTTTTCATATAAACCTCAAGAATAATATATTTTCAAGTTTGACTTAGAAAATATTTATAAATCCATTTTTCACCCCAAAAATAATATATTCTACATTTATTTAGAAAATATATGTGTTTTCTTAATAGTTCAAGAAAACACATATATTTTTCGTTTCTCAAAATAATATATTTTCTTCTTGACAAAAATATGGTATGCTTTGTAACACTTGTAAAAATTATAATTTCCGTTTCTTTGGTTTTCAAAATACCGTTTAACTTATTTGTCAAGATATATATATATATATATATATATATATATATATATATATATATATAGAGGATGGATCATGAGAAAACTAGTTTAAATGAGAAAACAAAAAAACTAACTAAAAAAGCCAAAAAAACATACCAAAATTTTTTTTTTAATTTTTATAAAAAAGTCGGAGGTTTTTATGCATGGAAAAAAATTTCAAAAAAAAAATAAAAAAAAAAGTCTTTTGTTGTATTGCACATGTGCACTATTACGGATATAGTGCACATGTGTAGTACACATATAATGCACATGTGCAGTACAACAACAAAAAATTTGTAAATTTTTTTTATATATAAAAACTAGCGATTTTTTTATAAAAAATTGTAAAAAAAAAATTTGGTATGTTTTTTAGCCCTTTTAGGATTTTTAGTTAGTTTTCTAGTTTTCTCATTTATATGTAGTTTTCTCATGATCCTCTCCCTATATATATATATATATATATATATATATATATATATATATATATATATATATATATATATATGTGAACTCAATTTCCGGAGTATTTATGTAATCTATATTCCTTGTTCGATTTGTCCAATTTTTTGGTGTAAATTATATATTTGTTTTCTTGGAATTTTGGTAATATTTTGTATTATAATTCTTGGTTTTTTGGTAAGTTATATTATTTCAAGTCCTAAAATAATATAACTAATACACATAATATACAAGTAATCACACAAATTGTGACATCTAAATATATATTTTCCTAAATACATATTTAGTCACTTTTATTTATCAAAAACAACCTCCAATGTTTGTAATTTTGTAAAAAAACCTATGGCAAATTTTATGTGAAAAATCATGGTTAAAATTTACTTATAAACACTTGTTTAAAAATATTTTCTTAAGTGTTTAAATTCTAGAAAAATTTTGCCATAGTTTCCCCTTAAAAATGGAGTTTCCATGCTTTCAAAGCATATCATTTTCTTTTAAAATCATCACAAATCAACAACAATTCAATCAATACTTATCAAGTGCCAAAATCATGCATTTTACACTACAACATGAACTTGAAATTTTGTAAAAACTTGTGGTAACTTACCATGTTAGTTAGTAGGCTTAGTTACCCTTTAAAGTGTGGTTATTTATTTATAAATCAAATTCTTGAAGATTTTAGACATTCACATGTTGGTGCATCTAGTGTCTGTTAACTTCGTCTTAATCGAGTCTTATGTCTAGATAGGATAAACGAGTGCACAACAGGGATCAAATAAGGGTTTGTTCTTGTTTAAGTGTGTAATTTCGTTTGAAGGTGTCTTGGTCCATTCAAACGAAATTAACATGAGTAATTTCGTTTGAACTGACTTGTGACATGTTCAAACGAAATCACATCAACTATATATAGGTGTTGTGCATGTCTCATTTGTAACGGAATTAAGTGTGTGAGCTAAGGTGCTGCCAAATTTTTGTCAGAATTGAACTTGTAAAAGCTCTGGAAAATCAGTAATAGAGAAAGATTCAAAAGGAACAAGCTGTGTTGACGTCATTTACATTGATTCCGCCTTTGTATTTGATGGTGAATTACTCAGATTGACTCGTTAGGGTCACACGACGATCCAACAAGTGGTATCAGAGCTCAGGACGAGGAGTTCATACCAATTCAGCTTGATTTCATCGGATTCTCTTACTTCTACTCATTCTTTTCTGATTTGAATAAGTTTGAACGGTTGAAATGGGCTGATTTTGACATATATCAAGCGAAACATAGTGTTAACTAATCCTTGAAAGATTTGGACCTAAAATCAGCTTAAAACTTGATCAAAAACCTAATTTCGTTTGAAACTGTTCGTAAAATGATGATGTCATAGTTAATTTCGTTTGAAATGTATTGATAATTTCGTTTGAAAAGTACACATTATACCTGATTTCGTTTGAAAGTTCAGGTTAATTTCGTTTGCTTCAGTTATTTCGTTTGAAAGGATTGGGTAATTTCGTTTGAGAGGGTACTTTGTTATAATTTCGTTTGAAGCTCATACTTGATAGGTGATTCCGTTTGAAATCTCAAGCGAAATTAGAGATTTCGTTTGAGATAGCATAATTCCGTTTGAAAGGTGTAATCTCGTTTGAGTTCATAATCTCGTTTGAACTAATTTCGTGTGAAGATATCTTGTAGGTTATTTCGCTTGGGAAGCAATTTCGTTTGAGGAGGAATTCCGTTTGAAAGATTGATTTCGTTTGAAAGTGTCTGATATTGTGAAAACTGTTACCAAAACATGGATAGTGATGATGAACTTGAAATGTATTATTATTATTATTATTATTATTATTATTATATATCTGAACAAGAAAGTTACTTTGAGATGGAAAAAGAACCTGTTTTCAAAACATCAATTTCAAGAAAAACAGTTTTAATAAACAAGGATTCAGAGATTGTTGTAGATAAAACTGAAAAGAGTTTAGAAGTTGGTTCTGAAAAAGATGAAAAAGTTTCAGAAGTTGTTTCAGAAAGAGCTCCAGTTTTTTATCATTCATACTCATCTGATGAAGAGTGTGATGATGATAGCAAAGAACTTGAAAAACTTGAGTTTTATAAACAGTTATTTTCGTCTGAAACGGTTAATGAATCTTTTGCAGAACAAATTGACAAGCTCAAGAATAAACTTGCTGCGAAAAAGAAGACTCAAAAGGTAGCAAATGTAGAAGAAATTGTTGAATCTGAGATAAAACAGGTTGTTTGTGCTCACCCAGAAAAATCAAAGCAAGATGAGTCAATTGAGTTATCACAGAACGGTGAAGATAAAGAACAAAGTATTTTAGCAAATGAAACTTCAAGTTCTGAACCAGTGTATTCAGAAGTAAAAGATGAAAAAGAGGTTCAAGTGGAGAAGAATCGGGTTAAAGAAATTCCAGTTTCCAAGATTGAGGAGGAAGCTGATGTTGAAAAGATTGATAAGAACTGCTCAAAATGTGTTCAATCAAGAGCAGAAAATGTCAAACTCTTGAGAGATGTTGAGAGTTTGACATTAGAAAACAAAATTTTTAAAAAAATGAAAAAGAGTTTCAAAATAAAATAACTATTTTAGAAAATGAAAAGTCGAAAATTGAAAAAGATTTTGTGGATAAAATAAACACTTTTGAACATGAAGAAGTGTTTTGGGCAAAATTAGAAAATAAAGTTTCAAAAGAAAGAGAAAAAGTTTTTGAAAATCGAATAAAAGTTTTAGAAAATGAAAAATCTGATTTAGAAGAAAATAAAATTGAAAATGAAAAGGCAATAAATTCTCATCTTGAGAAAATTTCTCAACTTGAAAAAGAAGTTGAGAATGCTAGGAATAAAATTGCTGAGTTAGAGAATAAATTGAAAGGTTTTGTGAATTCTTCGTCTCATATTTGTCCAAAACCGATCAATTCAGTTCCAATAAGTGACGATGTCACAAATTTTGACAAAGTCAAAATTGAAGATTGTGATGATAAAACTGATGATAAAAAAGAAAAAGAAGAGAAAAGAAAAATATTTTTAGAATTAAAAGAAAATTTTAAAAATATTGTTTTACATTCTACTGAAATAGGTGAATGCTCAAAGCAAAAACCCGTTAAGAAGAATGTAGAACAAAAACAAAAAGTTAAAAATTTGAAAAAAAATTTCAAAATGAAAATAAAAGCTCATCAGTTCAGTCATCCAATCATTATGAAAAATCACAAAAATCTAAAAATAAAAACTCACAAAAAGTTGGTAATAAGTGGTGCAAGTTTGACCACAGTGCTCAAAAGCCAAATCAAGGATACAAGAGGAGACAAGATTACCACAAGGCAAATCAATGTTATGATCTGAGTGTGTGGTATGAAAGTGGTGAAAGGTATGATAACAGGGTGTGTTACACATGTGGTTTTCAAGGACACATTGTTGTTAACTGCCAAAGTCAGAGATTTGATTCAAGAAGATGCTATGAATGCCACATCAGAGGCCATATTGTAAGAGATTGCCCAATGAGATCAAAGGAAAGATCGAGGGCTGAATCTCAGAAAATGGTGAAGAACTCAGTTGAAATTGAAGAAAATCCCAAAAGACAGAAAAAGAAAAAGGAGAAAGTGAAGTTATCACAGGGGCAGAAAGATCGACTGAGGAAGAAGAGAAAGAAAGTTAAAGAATATTTGGAAAAGATTTTGTCCTCGGATACAACTGGTAATCCGAGAAAAAGTTCTGATGAATCGATTTGCTCCAACAACAAGGATCAATCAAGCAAAACGAACTCATCAGATACAAATCTGAGGACAAAAGGGTTGATAAAGAAAGAAAAATTAACTAATCAAACCGATGAACAATCAAAGAAAGTTAATTTTTCAGACAAAGCCTTTATCAAAGTTTTTAAGTATAAAAATGACAATGAAAAATTGTGCATGTCACAGGTTGACAAATTTGGAAAGGTTAAACACTGTAGGGAATGGGTTCCAATAAAGAATAGCGATGAACTTGTTTCTGAGAAAACAAAAGAGCCATCTTCTGACAAGGAATTTGTTTCTACGGAAGCAAAAGAGTCACATTCTGGCAACGATTCCGACTCGTCAAAGTCAGAGGAGCCACAATCAGGAAATGAAACTGATTCGACAAAGTCAGAGGAACCAAGTTTTGAGGTAAAAACTATCAAACCCAAGGCTGGTCAGGCTTGGGTGAATCTGTTTAAATGAAAAACCTGACTTACCGGAGCTTCCAGGTTGGTAAGCGTGGAGTAGGAATCGGCATTTTTCTTAAGAAATTCACGATTGTGATATTTCGATCTTTCAAGAGGTTAATCAAGGACATTAAGTTGTACTTGAGTTAACTTTCTTACAAAGTGATTTTGTTGGTAGAACCTAAAAATGTTAAATTTTTCAGGAAGTGATAAAAGAACAATGTAATGAAAAGAACCCCAAGTTTGTGAAAAGACAAACAAAACTAATTTTCTGGAAAAACCATTATTGATTAAAACAAACTTAAGTGTTTTGAAATCATAATGGGAAAATAGTTTGTTGTCAGGGGGAGTTCTGATTGTTTATGCCAAGTGAATGGCGAATTGAAGCGATTTGATATCAGTTTGTCACTATTTGATATTAGTTTGTCACTTTACTTGTATAGTTTGTTTTCAAATTTTCCTAGAAAATCAAAATTGAAACATATTTTGATTTTAGGGGGAGAAAAATTTTTAAAAAATAGAAAATTTGAAAATGTCAAAAACATTGAAAAAAAACAAAAATGAGTTTTGTTGTGAATAAGAGGAAATGATAGTAAATCAGTGAACTATCACAGCATGCTAAAGAAATGAAATGTCAAATGTGTTAAACGGTTTCACTAAGGATGTGACGATAGGCTCAGCTAGACTAGTAGATTTGCGATAACGATACAAACTTAAATGAAAAAGCCTAGTTCTAGTGGGAAACATGGTTGAAAGCATAGTACTTAGTTTTGTCCTTCATGATTGTGTACCTACTCAGTAATCGCTGAATGTCGAAAGACGTAAAACCGGTTAAGTCTGTGAACTTTCACAACTTTGCTAAAAAGTCACTGTGATTTTGTGCATTTCATTTTGCAAAAATTTAAACTTGTTTTATTTCTTTATTTTGTTTAAGCATTGGACATCCTCTGCGTATACGTGAGTATCGACCTGGATGTTATTGCCTAAATGTTCTGCTTTATTTTCTTTGGTGTTTCGTTTAAGCTTTGGATCACCTCTGCGTATACGGGAGTATCGACCTGGTGGTTAAAGCCTAAACAACTTCAACTTGTTTTTATTTTCTTATTTTGTTTAAACATTGGACTTTCTCTGCGTATCGAAAGATCGACCTGATTGTTAATGTTTAAACATTCTGAGTTATTTTCGCACATATCACAGTTGATGAAAGTTTAAAAGCATTACTTGAGTCAGTGTATTGCATGATGAGGGGATATGCTGAGATCGTGGGGTCCATAAGAATTTAGTGCAAAATTAATATACCTTAACGTATCGGTTAACATTTTGAAAGTTTTTAGATTGAGTTTAAGAGGAAAACTATATCGTCAATCTACGTGAATCGTTTAGAACTTAAAATGTGTAAAAGCTTAATGGTGCTTGTGATTGGTCTCATGAACTGATATAATCCTCTTACACAAACTCACAAAAATATTGTATGTAAAAATTTCTTTATTGCATTTCATTTCATTCAAAATCCAAAAAGATTTTAGTGTGTTTTAGCATAAATTTTTGACAACTGATGTTGGAAAGCTGATTTTCAAAATTCCAAGTGCTAAACATAATGAACTATATTGGATTGAATGGTAAGTTTGGATTGAAACTGTTATTGTCATATATCTTATATTTAGGTAGAGATTGTGCAGGAAACAGGAGTTAAGTTCCTCATGGCATTAAAAATGTCAAAGTTTGAACCAGAATTTGAGCCCTAGCTTATCGAGAGGGGGAGTTTTCGAAAGGGGGAGTCTAGATTCTGGATCAACACTCAAAGGGGAGATTGAAGATTAAATTTTGAAGATAAAGATTGAAGGAAGCTTTTACAATGTCAAATTAATTTGGAAAAAGACTAAGACTAAAGACTCGAAGCCGAAGACTTCGTCAACATCCAAGGGGGAGTCTGTTGGTGCATCTAGTGTCTGTTAACTTCGTCTTAATCGAGTCTTATGTCTAGATAGGATAAACGAGTGCACAACAGGGATCAAATTAGGGTTTGTTCTTGTTTAAGTGTGTAATTTCGTTTGAAGGTGTCTTGGTCCATTCAAACGAAATTAACATGAGTAATTTCGTTTGAACTGACTTGTGACATGTTCAAACGAAATCACATCAACTATATATAGGTGTTGTGCATGTCTCATTTGTAACGGAATTAAGTGTGTGAGAGCTAAGGTGCTGCCAAATTTTTGTCAGAATTGAACTTGTAAAAGCTCTGGAAATCAGTAATAGAGAAAGATTAGAAAGGAACAAGCTGTGTTGACGTCATTTACATTGATTTCGCCTTTGTATTTGATGATGAACTACTCAGATTGACTCGTTAGGGTCACACGACGATCCAACATCACAACTTGTAAAATGATTTTTCTAAAAATTATTCTTTTGAATTTTTCTTGTTAACAACATATTCTTACACTTGATTTAACACTAAAAATGTGATTAGTTTCTTTAAAACTCATGTTTATGTAAATCTTGTAAATAAACTTGGTTTCTTGAGAAAATTAGTTTTGAAATCATCCATCTACAAGATTTATATTATGTTTTGGTCATCATCATTCATAAAAACATCTTCATATTTCAAGTTTATGTTTACACAAAGGATCATCACCTTGATTTCATACAAGATCATCCTCTCACTTGCTAGATCATGTGTTTAATCACAATCTAGCAAGTTTCATATGATGTTCAACATCATAAACACTAATAATCAACAATCAAGAAGCATACATTCACTAAAATAACAATGATTCTTATGATTTAGAGCTTTATGTTAAAAGTTATCTTCTTGATTCATTATGTTCTTCATGTTTAGTCTTTTACATATACTTTTAACCATCAATTTAAGAAGTAAAATGAGATTAGGATAGCCTTACTACTAGCACAAGGTTAGGGAAGAGATTCAAGATGATGAAGATGATGAACTTGGTGGTTAAAAGCTTTTGAGAGAGGTCCTTCAATCTGCAATGGCACCAAGCTTCTTATCCTAGCTCCTTACACCTTTGTATCCCTAGAGATTGGATGAACAAGACTTGAAGATGATGATGATGGTGGTGGTGGCTCACGGTCGTGACAAGGAGAAGGAGGGAGAGAGAGTTGAGTGGAGTGTTTGTGAGAAAATGAGAAGTTATGATCTAGAGGTTAACTTAAATAAACTTCCAACATCTCTATATCTAGAGGTTAATATGTTGCGAATGATTAAACAAGATCCATAAAACAAATGCTAGAAAATCATGGGTGGGTCCACCCATGATATCCGTCGCCAGGGGGGTATAGGGTTGGGTTTCAACTTTAAGTTAGATTGTTTGGTTGGATTTCAAGTGTATAATTAGTGTTATATGTGTGTTATATGATTATAGAGTATGTTATGGTGTTCGGTGATCATAACTAGCTCGAAAATGAAAAAACAATGCTTCTAGTGAAAATTTGGTGTTTCGGGTAGTGTCCGGTTGTTCAGTAGCTTACCGGTTCGTTAAGGTGCTAAATTACGCAGTTTAGTGTGCTTTATGTTCCCTTTTGTGACAGTTTTGATTCCCGACACCTAGGAAGGTATTCTGGACCATTAAACCATAATTCTGCATAATATTAAGTTGTTTAAATGCTGATTTTTGCTGAAAATTGCTGAATTCTGCAGTTTGTGTGAGTTTTAGGCACTTTCCAGCACAAACTATCACTAGGAAGGCAGTTTTATGATCCTTACTTTCCTACACACTATACTAGTGTAACTCTTGGTTTCTGGCTCATTTTGTGCTCTAACATTATGTCTGACTGAGTACTGAACTCCCGTCAGTACTTCCGATTTGTCTGATAACTGTGCTAACTTTGTTTCGTGCATCATTTGAATTATAAAGTGTTGCATGCAATAATGATATGACATCATGCAATATATGATGCACTTGTATATGTATGACAATATTCAGAAAACATTCACGTCACTAATTTAAATCAGCACATTCATTAAGCCACAAATTACTGTTTAATTAATGTATGGATACATGGAAATTTGACAATTGTCACAGGAAAGGCATATATATTAGAAGACCAAAGAGAATAGATAGAAGCAAATAAGATAGAAAGCAAGTTGTTTTAAAGAACACATAGTGAGAAAGCTCTTAAACTATAGACTAGGTAAAAGTATTCCTAGTTTTCCTAATTTCCTATAATTATGGCTCTGATACCAATCTGTCACACCCCAACCGATGGCGGAAACATCGGGATGAGACGAACAAATCGCTCAAAGCATCATAACACTAATTGTGACAATAGATATTAAATCAAATTTCATGAAATTACTAAATTGTCATACAAAATTCAAATCCATAACCAAATTGTATCAAACAAAACAAAGATTTAATATTATTTATTTCTAAGGTGTGTTTCTATGTTCACCCTACCTTGATTCTTCAACATCTTTACTATCAACCTGCAACATGTATTAAAATAAGATCAACAAAAATGTTGGCGAGTATACAAGTTTGATACATATCATAAATAGATTAAAATGTTTAAATGCTCATATCCAACATAAATAACATCATACAAGTTACTAATATGCTGAAACGGTGTCACTATATGTCAAACCAAAGTTTCCAACGCAAATTGCCTTTCCCCAAGACTCAAGGGAGGTTAACATGTTTTACTTAACAATACCCCAAGACTCAAGGACGGTGCGTTAATCCTATAGCGCTATAATTGTTAAGGTAGGCTAGCAAAGTTAATGAGAATATAGACACGAAAAGTTTACATAGCATATGAGATTAACAAGCATCAAATTGTTTTATGTTTAAATGTGGATAGAGTGTGAATATAACAAGTTTCAAGCGTTGCGTGTTTTTGTATAGAATACATGTTGCACCCAAAAGTGTTAAACAAAATGGGATCTAGTATACTCACATTGGTTGCGTTCACGACTTCTTGTAGGTAACGCACGAGTAAGATATGGAATCCAAGAGAATGAACGGAAGCGATTATCCTAGATATGGAATAACACGTAACGAACTCATTAAAAGTGTTAGATTAAATATAATCTTAATAATTATTGTTTATAACTTGTTTATTTAAATATTATAATCTATCTCCTTTAATGTTTTAAAAGATTTATAATAAATTGTTAATTATTTGTGGTATTTATTATATGTTTAAGAGAAATAAAAAGAATAAAAGAAACTATTTGAATTATTAAATAAAAATAAAGGCTTAGAAATATACCTAAAAGGAAAAAGAAGTTTAGAAATAAAATACAAAAATTTCGGCCAAAACCGGCACAAACAACCATTAACAAGAATCAAACTCACACCTATACGTTCACATGCACATAGCCCGACCAACTAGGCTACATGACTAACCCGGTTGGATTAAGGTTTTCAATTAATCTTATATTGAAATTGAAACTCATCATCTACTGATTTAATTAATACAAAGAACAAATAAATGCAGCGGAAAAGTCGGAGCACAGGTTCGAACCTGCGACCTTTGACTCGTCTACCACACTTCTCAACCATGTGGTATGCGCCTGATTTTGTGATGAAATTAGATTGTTACTTGATTTATACACTATCTGATTGTCATCTTCTTCATTTAACTAAACCGAAAAGAAAACCCGTTGTTTTTGTTTTGCTCCAAATTTAAACTAGCAGCAAATTCATCTCTTATTAGTCTTATACAAAAAAAAAAGTGTTCATATATTAGTTTTACAACAGAAAACAAAAACAAGCTTTAGCAATTTCCAGCGTGTTCTTCGTTTCAAACCGAATAAGAACAAAAACAACACTATTAACATCATTTGTGATGATAATCCTTAGTTTCTTGTATATAAATGAAGAGAAATAAAATGAGTTGATTGGAAAGAATATAATATACCGATCGTAAATAAAGAAGTAATTCCCACCGATCTCCATACGGCCTAGCGTCGTTTTCGAGTTCCGGCAGTGCTTGGATTCTCAGGTGAGTCCCGAATCTCCGACGAATGAGCAAATTGTCGTTTTGTAAGAGAAATGAAAACTATGGAGGTGGTTTGTGTGTCTAACAGGTTATATAGCCTATATAACGCGTTTTTGATATCTTGGTTTGGTATGTCAAAGTTTCCGAATTCGAAACAAGAGGAATGATCATGAAATGATGCACCTACTTCTATTTTGTACGTTTCATGTAGATTTTATAGTTGGAAGTTAAAAGTTGTAACTCATGAATAAATAAATGACCATATTTATAACGAATTAAATTAAGGAATAACGATTAATTATTTTGCGAAGCTCTCGAGTTTCAAGGGTTAGCATCCAAAATTCAAAACGGGTCGGATTTTGGGAACCCATTTTGACGGATGTTACAGGGGCCATGTGCCTTCGTACGAAGGCAGTGCCTTCGTACGAAGCTGGCTTCACACAGAACAGCCCAGTTCACAAACGTGGCTGTTCTGTGCATTCGGTACTGTGTTTTCGCCTGAATCGGATTTGTTTCCGAGTCTAATTCAAGACGGTTTTGACATTACCTCATTCCACTATTCAGTGAACGTAATCCATGTTGTTTTTGGTCCGGTTTGGTGTAAAAATCAAGTTTAAAAGGTTTTTAAAGAGTTTTCCTCCAGATTCAACACTTGGTGAGTTAGAAATCAACTGATTTCTAACTTGGGAAGCCGTAGCTAGTCCCAATACACTCGGTTAAATGTAAATCAGTGATAAAAGAAGAAGTTTTGGTGAAAAAGATGAAGGGTTTTTGTGAAAGCATGAATTTATGAAGAAAAGAAGAAGTTAAGTGAAAAGTTATATGTTTTTAAGTAAAAACATGAAAATTTAGATGAAAACAAAGTGATTCTTGTGAAAATCGAAGTGGAAAACGTTGTATAATCGAAGAAAACTATTAAATCTTACTTGAAAATGGTCGGACAGCAATTCGGCAGAGGTTCGGTATGAAAATCAGCAAGTGAGAATGAATGAGGAGGGCTTGGTATTTATAGAGATGGTGGGTTCGCACAGCAGCCCGTAGTTCGAACCGGCTGCCTTCGTACGAAGGCAGTGCCTTCGTACGAAGCTGCGTAGCTTCGAACAAAGGTGTTGTTTTGTGCAACGAAATCCTCGTTTCGCGTGTAGGATGCTCGTTTAATGCGTTTTGTTGCGTTAGCTAGCATTGGTACTTTAAGTATTTCAGTGTAGCACTGAGTTTCGAGTTGCTTTACGCTTTAGAGTGATAAATCGAGTTGTGCGAGTAGCGTTGAGTTTGCGTTGCGATAGCATTTGCGAGAAAACAATACACACAATAAGCACACACGAGTAAAGCATATAAAACACACAGCATAACATTACTACTACTAATAACAACGTTTGCAATTTAGCGTGTTAGTCGTAATAACCGTATGCGGAGGCGTGAGATAACCATACAAACACACTCGAAAATTTATATAGCATACTTCTCTGTAATTCAGGTTGCGTAAGCGTTTGCGAATATAAAGCGTTTAAATGTATAGTGATGCGATGGTATGAAAATGTATTTAGTTTAACATAACCCTTTATTTATATCGAATCACGGGATTCATGACGGTTATAATCGAGGTAAAAGCCTACGGGTAACGATCCGAAAAGTCGGGTTGTTACATGTTTGTCGGAAGAAACACTAACCATACCCCCCAACGTTGTTCGAATAGACAATAAACTTAGATTTATCAAAGAACCTGTGGAAGTGTTAGATGAGAAGGTTCAGAAGCTTCGAAGAAGTAGAATAAAGCTGGTGAAGGTCTGATGGAACTCCAGATATGGACCCGACTTCACTTGGGAGTGACAGGATCAGATGCAGCAAAAATATCCTCACTTATTCCCTACTAGTGCGAAATCTAAACATATAGAGTACAATTTTGGGGACGAAATTCCCTAAATAAGGGGAGACTATGACATCCGACAAATTAGGCCAGTACCATACCGTTGTGACACGTGTAGTGACTGAATAATAATATTTTATTAGATATGATGTTATTTAATAATAACAGAAGTTTGGTAAATCCAAACTAAATTAGAAAGTCAGTTGGCATGAAAAGATAAACGCTTATCGCGTAATGAACAAAATGCGAAACGAACGTCGGTGATCGCCCGAATAATATTAAAATCCTAAAAATATTCTGTTATGATTGAAATCCTATTTCTAATAAAAATTAATTAAGCGCTTAAAATTCTTATTTTGCGATTTTAAGTACATACCGCGCGATACCGCGTGTATACTGCGAAACGTGGATAACGTAGTCAATCTAGAATGACAAAATATTATTCAGTAATATTTTAGTAGGATTATTTTTATAAGTTAATAAAATAATTTTTAAAAGCACTAAAACGCGATGAAATGTCAGATAAAATACCCGGTAGTCAGTAAAATACCTTCTTTTTACCTATATTATGTGTATGTAATATATGTATATGTGTACATGCGAGAGAGGTGATAGTTGGCGGCCATGAGGATGCCCACCTCTCTCTTGATTTGTGTGTATTGGACAAGTGTAGATCATGCATGCAGCATAACCATTTCAAATCAAATCAAAACCACCTAAATCTTCTCAAAACCATCAAACACATTCTCATCTTCTCCTTCACCCTACCTCATGGCCAAAACCCATCTCCATGCATCCACTTTTCAATTTACAAATCATTTTCATGAAGATCATGGCCATTTCAAGCTAGTCTTGATTCGGTTTGAAGATCAAAAAGTGATTCCAAGGCGATTTCAAAGAGGAACAAGCTCATTATCATCAAAAAACTCATCATCATTCCATTTTCATACTTGAAAGGTATAAAAATTTCATTACTTTAAGGTCTTATTCTTGATGATGATGATGATGATTAGCGTGGTTCTTGAATACTTGGAATTCTCACAACTCTTCTAAACGAAACAACAAATGGTTTTTACAAAATTAAAAATGAGATGAACATGTGTATGTGTGTGTAGCCGTGAGCATGTGTGTGTGTTTGAATGTATGTTTTGATTTTTGATTAAAAGTGTTCTTGTAGAATGATTATTTAGATGATTTGAGTATCATGCACGTGAAATTTGAAATGATTGAATGATTGAATAAAGTATGAATGTGTCATATATTATGATAAACAAAAGAATAAGGATCATTGATCTTGTGTGATGAATATGAAGTAAAATGTGCATAAAGTGCTTGTACAAAGACTAGTAGGATGATTTAGTGATCATCATAAAATGAAATTGTTATGAGATGATGAATATTAAATCAAATCAGAAGGCAAACATTAAAAATAAAATCATATGTATGTTTTAAACTTACAAAAATTATTTCATAATTTGTTAGCTTTGCATGTTGTACTATTGGCTTGAAAAGTAGTAAATCGGGTGATCTTTGCATGATTTTTGTGCTATTTATGAGACCTGCATATACATGAGTAAAATTATTGTTATGATCAGTAGATAACATGTGTTATGTTTAAATATTAAGTCATGATAATTTGGGATGGTTACGATAAAGTCCGGTACGAAACTATGCGTTAAAAATGGTAAAAAATCGGCTTTTAAAGTGATTTTTCAAAACTATTTTATATCTAATCATAAACTGATGTTTTTATGATAAATATAATTATTTTAACTTATAACAAGTATCTTTGGTGTTTGGTTGGTCATGCGTGAATTCCGACGCCCAAAAACGCTACCGAAACGGTAAAATACGCATATTTCAGCGTACGCGAAAACGGGATGTTTAAGAGTGAACTTTAAGTGTTATAAATTGATATATGAATATGAGTATGTGTAATGTGATTTACTAAGTGATTCATGATGATATGAAATTATGATATGCTTAGACGTTTGTACGGTAGAAACGGTAAACTAGATCAGAAATCGCATTTTGTGTGAAAATTTGTGATTAGCATGAGAAATATGTTTAAAGTGACTTGATAAGTTATTTGATATATATTTAGTGTTTGAACATAATATATATATATATATATGTGTGTGTGTGTGTGAAATAACGTGCTACGTGAATTACGATATATATATATATATATATATAGGGAGCCGCTAGAATGAGAACCACCACGAGTTATGAGAACCGCGACCCGCGGGTGGCCGTTGACCACGAAATTTTTTTTACGACTAGATGTGTATATTTTAACACCATACGTAAAGTTTGGGTTCAAACGGCGCGCCCGAGGGGGTAGTTTTTTACGCCCAAAGTTTGGTTAAAAAAAAAGAAAAATTAAAAAAAATAAAAAAAACCAAACTTTGGGCGTAAAAAACTACCCCCTCGGGCGCGCCGTTTGAACCCAAACTTTACGTATGGTGTTAAAATATACACATCTAGTCGTAAAAAAAATTTCGTGGTCAACGGCCACCCGCGGGGCGCGGTTCTCGCGGTTCTCATAACTCGTGGTGGTTCTCATTCTAGCGGCCCCCTATATATATATATATGTATATATATATATGTATATATATATATGTATATATATATATGTATATATATATATATATAGTGTGTGAGGTTCATTAGGGAACACTAAAAAAATGGGGAACAATGGGGAACCGACTCAAACAAACTCCGATTGGACTCATTCCAGCGGCGTTGGAACCGGCTCGTGGAACCCTAACTAGGATCTCTTAACCCTAAACCCTAAATCATAACCCCTAAACCCTAAATATATTAGGGTTTGGCTTTTAGGGTTTAGCTTTAGGGTTTAGCCTTAGGGTTTAGCCTTAGGATTTAGCCTTAGGGTTTAGCTTTAGGGTTTAGGGTTTAGCTATAGGGTTTAGGGTTAGCTTTAGGTTTAGCCTTTAGGGTTTAGCTTTTAGGGTTTATAGTTTAGATTTTACGGTTTAGCTTAGGTTTTAGTCTTATTTTTTAGCTTTAGGGTTTAGAGTTTAGGAGTTAGGATTTAGGGTTTAGGGTTAAGAGATCTTAGTTAGCGTTCGACGAGCCGGTTCCAACGCCCCTGAAATGAGTCCAATCGGAGTTCGTTTGAGTCAGTTCCCCGTTGTTCCCCACTTTTTTAGTGTTTCCCAATGAACCTTCCCCTATATATATATATACATACCGACTATATCTATACTTATGCACATATATTACGAGGCGCAAATCGTAGATATATTGCTAATAAGTAGACATAATAAGGTATAGAAGGTCACCTATAAAATTGTTCAAATCGTAAAAATCTTTAAATATATATATATAGGGAGAAGATCATGCGAGAACCACCTCTTATTGCGAGAACCGCGAGAACCAATGTGAACACAACCAAAAATGCCTAAAAATAGCTAAAAATCACACAAAAATTTTTTTTTTTGAATTTTTTAATATTTTTTATAAAAAAATCGCTACTTTTCGAAGCAAAAAAAAAATTTAATTTTTTATTTTTATTTTTTTTGGCTTCCAAAAGTAGCGATTTTATTTTTTTAGGTTTTTTTGGGGTTTAGTTTTTAGCATTTTAGCTTGGGGGGGGGGGGGGGTGGGGGGGGTTTAGGTTTTTTTTTGGGGGGGGGTTAGGTTTTTTTTAGGTTTTAGTTTTTAGCATTTAGCTTGGGGGTGGGGGGGGGGGGGTTTAGGTTTTTTTTTTTGGGGGGGGGGGGGGGGGTTAGGTTTTTTTAGCTATTTTAGGTTGTGTTCACATTGGTTCTCGCGGTTCTCACAATAAAGGTGGTTCTCGCATGATCTCCTCCCTATATATATATATATATAGATATATATATATATATATATATATATATATATATATATATATATATATATGTATGTATGTATGAACATATATATAAATTGCCAACTTAATCAAAATAAAGATTTCTTTGAAATGTTAAGATATGTGTAAAGATTCAAAGTATATGAAAAACTAAATTGTTATCGAATAATTAGTTATTAAATCGTTCCTATCTAAATTAGGATATGTAGATGCAAACCAAGGGATTGTGATATAAAAACGCACCCAAAGGTGAGTATCACTACGTCCCCACTTTTTACTGTTTTATGAAATGTTTTGGGGGAAGAACACGTCATTAAAAGAATGTAAATATGTTTTTGTGTATAAAACATACTCTTGAATAATTGTGATTTAGTAAGTGTCACAGAACCCCACTTTTATTGTTTTATTAACTGTTTTCGGGGTAAAGAACACGTCTCTAAAAAGAATGAATATATGTTTTCATATAAAACATAATTTCAATTAAATGTATATTAGTGAGAATTCACTAAAATGTCATTTTACCATCTTATATACTGTTTTCAGAGAAAAACATGTTATTAAAAGCTAAGTATATGTTTTCATATAAAATACGCTTTCAACTTATATAAAAATGTATTTTCATCGAGAATATGATTTTTAGAGTATCATAATATGTTTATGAACTCAAAAAGATGTGTAACTTAAACTGTTTTCGAAAAAAACAAGTTTAAAATGTATTATACTGGTTTCGGGGATAAAACTAGGTAAAAAGATGACGTTAAGGGTATAACGATCGTAAAGATCTAAAAACGAATTTCTTTTAAATCTAAGTTGGAACAAATCAATTAGGAATCTCAAGTGTGCAAGACTAATATAGGCTTGCATAGCGAGGGGGATGTTGGAGATTTGTACAATGCCAAATATTAAATTGTTATTTAGTAGGTTATATGTAATAGTAAATTGGGGACAGGCATTAGATGCATCATAGCCGTTTTAATCTCTTAAGTAGAATACGCGTGGAATCGTTGATAGATCTATTGGCTTGACTATCCCGTCGTGATTGGTCGCTCCGATCTATATAGCGGCGAATTTGAATTACCTTGACATTCTAGCATGGATTAATCCCTCGATCTTTTTATATAGCTCGTAATGTCTTGCATACTTACGAAACCGAAGTCATAACGAAAAATTTAATATTTAAAACTGAATCATGGAATATAATTTCCATGCGGAATGGGGTGCATGCCGATTTCCAATAATATAATTAAAAATCATGAGTAAAAATTTTCATCAAAGATAGGGCGAGATTTTTTCGGATGAATTCTTTCATGACATTTTTCTATGAAATACGGTACATTCCGATTTCATTAACACTACAATGACATTATTTTAAATGTCATATTTTTAAACATAAGTATATGTTTTAAAATAAAAAAAAAGTGTAAATGTTTACAGACCACTAAGGGTTAAATAAGGAAGGTTTTCCTTAAATAAAACATTAAGAAAATTACATGTGAACTCACCCTTTATTGTGTTGACACTTGATTTTTACGTGTTCTTCAGGTACATGAGTTCGGCTTCGAGGAATTTTGGCTTGTGCGTTATGTGGTTGTTGATGCTTGTTGTAAATAAATAAATTGTTGGACACTTTTATAACTGTCAGGGGACCGTGTCTACTAAGACCTGTAAGGGTCACCTAACTACTTATGGTTGTGAACTATGTTTACTACTTTAAAACTTAATGTTTTTAAATTAATAAATTGGCCAATATAAACAATGCATCGACCACCAGGATGTTTTATGGGTACCAACCTCCGTCACCGCCGCTTTTGTATTTCCGCTGCAACGTTTTTGGGGTGTGACAATAAGTAATGACTTCGGTATAATACCCGAATAATGGGTAGG